>JAJOOR010015950.1:0-17005 GCA_036250505.1 Solanum acaule | reverse complement strand
TTTATACTTCACTGGATCTAGAAAGAATTAAAGATACAACTCGATAAAAACTCAATACAAGCAAACTTGACTTAAGAACTACAAAACATAAGCCTATGAATCAGTTCTTCAATTCTTGTTTCCTTGTGTTGGCTACACTTCATAATCATAAATCACTCAAATATGAACTCCCTCTATTTGATTGTATGCTGCTTGTAACTCTTTGTTTAAGTGCGCAATTTTCTCTGACGAAAATATTGCCCTATTTATAGATTTGAACTCCTCACAGTCTTCCTTTTTCAAGTTGAACTCGACTATCTTCTTTGTTCTCCTTATTTGACTTGAACTTGATTTCCTCATTTGATCATGCTTCCTACTTCATTCCAGATTTGAAACCACATTCACGTCATTATACTTCCTTCTTTGCTTATGCTTCCTACTTCATAAGGATTTATTTATGAAAGGAAACCTTTTAGCACTGGTTTCTTGTCGAAAAAACAACTCTTTCACCGCTTTATAACTTCTAATTCGCGTGGTTGACGTTCTCCTTATCCCAGTTGGATTCGGTCTGAAAGGAACATGTCGGCGAAACCAGTCCTTTCATCTGTTCCTCTATTTGTCAATTATCAAAATCTTTCTCGATCTAACAGATACAATATGAAACGAATAATAATTAGTTTTAAGTTATAAATGTAGGCAGTAAATTTGTTAAAACTTCATTTTAAATCCTAAATAAAAAGCAGTAACAATTAGATCTAAAGTTTCTATAAGAACTTCACCAATATAATTATTTGAACTCACAAATTAAACTACATATCCAAAATGGTGTTTATATAGCTAGGTTAGCTCTAAAGTTTTGGGTGGCAAAAAAATTACTAGGTTTATGATTCATCTAGCATTCCTTATGGATGGATCCGACTTAATAATATTTCCAACAAATTAAAGTTAATCTGAACCGGTCTATTTTCTGAATCTAATCGAATAGAGTCGAGTTAAAATATAAATAAGTCGAGTCAATCCGGAGCCGGTGACTTGGCCTAGTAACTTTATGCACTCCTGAGTCCCGACCTACCCATACAAACTTATTCCAAGTCGATCTTGACTTTCACCATTTTGCTACGTTGGAGCCTAACTAATTCGAATTCACATTGCATAGTGCTCCATTCGAAGGAAGTGCTTCCTCTCAAGAACTTTTTTTATACCCAAGACAGGAATTCAAAATCTCTTAACTTGTTAAGGGGGAGCAGCCGCATCCACTGCCCCACATATATATATATATACACTCATCTATATATGTTTAATAAGAACACGCTATACGTACAAGTCCCTTAGCTAGGAATATTCTTGGTTGCTGCAGTTGTGGAAAAAAAAAACTTAAGTTTAATTTGCATAAATAGTGATCAGCCCACCATGATAAACAAACACTATATATATCTGCAACCTGAAAGTTATTACATTTAAATTATTCCTTTAATTTTCCATCGCACACTTTTAATTGATTAAAAAAAATGGACAGGCGGGTGAATGAAGCAGTTTTCAAGGGAGATGTTGAAGCCATTCAAAAACTGATTGAAGAAGATTCCAACATAGTAAAACAAACCCTTGAGGGTTCATTACAACACACCATATTGCACCTTGCAGCTAGACTTGGCCATGTTGAATTGGTGAGGGAGATTGTGAAGTTGTTCCCTGAGATGGTGTTCGCGGAGAATCGGGATGAGGAGACGCCCTTACATGAAGCATGTAGAGAAGGGAGAGTTGAAATTGTGAGAATTCTGCTTGAGAATGATCCATGGATTGCTTACAAGACAAATTTGTTGGATAAGAGTGTGCTTTATGTAGCATGTGAGAGAGGGAGGATTGAAGTGGTTAAGTATTTGTTACATAATAATAATAATAATATGCACATGTTGTTGATGCTTGAAGTTGATATGTCCACTACTTCACTACATGTTGCAGCTTCATCAGGCCATACAGGTAAGTTATTCAAACTTTGAGTTAGAGGGAGTAGTTAGAATTTTAAATTTATAAATTTAATGAGTTAATTCTGAATAAGTTATTTATATTTATTAATGATTTTTTTTTTTAATACAAACACAAGATCTGAACAAAAGCTATTGAAATTATGCCAAACTCGTAAGCCGACCTTTAGCTAGTTCCATCCTCTCTCCCACCCGCACAAGTATTATGTCGCTATGCTTACCAAGAATCAAGGCGGAGCTAGTCATGTGTTAATTACTGGTTCAGCCGAATTCAATAACTTTAGTTACTTTGAATTTGTAGTTAAAAAGTTTATTGAAAAATAAACTTCATTATCATCCTTTACTAGAGTATAGTTTAATTGATAAGAAGTAGTGAAGGAATTGGTTAAAGTTCGACCTGATTTTACTAGAAGCCGGTGCCAAAAGATGTGTCCAATTACCACCAAATTTTCAAGACATCCAACAGGTAGATGCATCACCAATTTTGGGATCATCATGGCAAAGAAAAACTACTAGTTTTCTGTCTCCGTCCTCATCATCTCAACATTCGTATTACAATAATAATCATCATCAAAGGAAGCACAACAACAATAACTATAGCAGTGCTAGGACAAAAAAAATCAAGCTCCAAAGTGAAGGTCTAAGAAATGCAAGAAAAACGATAACAATTGTTGCAGTACTAATAGCAACTGTGACATTTACTGCTGGTGTTAATCCTCCTGGTGGATTTAATCAAGCAAATGGAAAAGCTTTATTGGGTAAAAAAACCGCGTTTAAGGTGTTTTTGGTATGTAACATTGTGGCACTTTTCCTTTCCCTTGGAATTGTTAATGTCCTTGTTAGTGTTATCCCATTCAAGAGAAGAACAATGATGAAATTAATGGTGGCAACACATAAAGTAATGTGGATTTCTACATTATTTATGGCATCAGCTTATATAGCTGCAATATGGTCAATATTGCCACAAGGAAAAGGGGATCATTGGGTGCTAATTGAAGTTGTGATCATAGGAGGAGGGTGCACTATGGCTGTGTTTCTAAGTTTGGGTATTTTGTTAGTGAGACAATGGAAAAGGAAGAGTGAATGGAGAAAACAAAGAGAGGATCATAAGAAGATGAAAGATGGAAGTCCTAAGAGTAATACAAGTACAGTTCAAGAAATGAAAGTGGTGAAGAAAGAAAGTCATGAAGGTAGTACCAACTCAGACGTTGATAGCTCAGATCATGGTTACCATTTGTTTTAATTACCTGCATTCATAGATCTATTCTCGTAATAAGTCTGTATTAGTTTCGGAAACAACCTCTCTATCTCCACGAGGTAGTAGTAAGGTCTGCTTACATTCTACCCTCTCCAGACCCTATTTAGTGGGATTTCACTGGGTATGTTGTTGATATACTTTTAAGTTTCTATTATGAAAGCTAAGATGTTATTTGTTTGGCTTTAGTGTTGTGTTCTCCTCTATTCGTGATTACCTTAAACCAATACAGTTTAATTTATAAATGTGGTTGGTGTTATGTTTTTTTGGAGAGATGCATGCAAGCAAAAAATATGAATGAAAAATGTTCTCATATAAATTTTAATAATCATAAACAAACTAGTAGACAACTCCTATGGTTAAAGTATTAGACTCTTTACCAAAACTAAGATTGAGGTTGATAACTCAACTTTCTTCTTGATTGACATATTTTAACATTATTTAAGCATCCTCATTTGTAATATCATCATGGAGTGTATTAAAAACTCTGTGGTGATCATAAAGTACTTAGTTCTCTCTACCTCTTTGTCACGACCCAGACCGTCGTGAGTGGCACCCACACTAACCCTCCGGTGGGAGAACCATAACTATAACCCAACTAAGCAACTTAGCCAAAAACTAAACATTTAAAACTATGGAAGTAGGTTTAAAAAACTAAATAGATAATACGGTGTTCCCATAAACTCCGAAAGTCTTAACAAACAACTAATGAACTATTGCGGAAAACAACTCCTAGAACCTAAAAGTCATTGTACCAAAACATCTAAAGTTCAACAAGTCTAAGGAAAAGGGGTACAACCCCAACCAAACATAAGCAAACTACTAAAATGTGTCTAAGTCCGAAAAGAATGGACTAAGCAAAATGAAAGACTCCATGACAGCCTGAAAGAACTGACTCACCCTTGAAATCCGGTCTCGATCACTGATCTCTTAATTGAGGTCTATCAATAGCCACCTGAAGATGCCTTGTACTCAACAAAGAACGAGCAAGTGTAGTATCAGTACATAACCACAGGGTACTGGTAGGATCACACGGCTATTCCAGTAAGCACAATATATATAAGCAGTCACAATATAGTAAACACGCATATACAAAATATATATACAATTATCATTTCAGGAACAATGTTCAATTCCGCATTCTCAACAACAATTAGATATGATAACACAATGGCCCTTTCATAGAACCCATATCCAAACTGTTAGTGTGCCGGAACGTGACACCCGATCCGAACGTGACACCCGATCCCAATTAGTATGTCGGAACGTGACACATGATCCAATGTATGTGTCAGAACGTGACACCCGATCCCAATTAGTGTGTCAGAACATAACACTTGATCCAATGCATATGTAGGAACGTGACACCCAATCCAATCAACATAACCACAATCACAATCACACTCATAATGTACATTCTCATAATCATACAATCAAGTGTTGATTCATGGCATACAATGGTTCATTCATACTCATTTACATTAGGTTTGATCAATAGTGCTTCATTCACATACATACATGCATTACAATGAAGCAACTACTAACATACATCACACAAACATGAAATCAAACCATCACCTACCTCGAAACCAAGATTGAATCCCCCTAAGGCACTTGAATCTTTCCTTTTCGAATTCATTCTGCTTGTTCTAGGTAATATAACACAATGATCAATAAATTAAGGTCTAATTATCCGGATTATAACAACCCAATAACCCAAGACCAAACCCATGATCCTAAGATGCAGCTAGGGATTTTTCTCACTATCAACTTTAGGCCAAAACCCTCCCTCAACGATAATTACCCATGAATTTACATTGTACGAATCAAAAAATGGACTAGGCGAGTAAAATCATTACCTTTAGCACCAAAAGTCGTGGAAAACTATCAAGATTTCATCCTGGGTCGTCTCCTAACTCTTAAGAACGAAGTTCGCAGAAAAGTAACAAAATTGGGGTTTTTTCCCGACTTAAGTCGCGACTGGCCTGCCACAGTGGACCCATCCTGCTACAACGACCCCGCCCTGGCTGCTTGCGCGGAGACAACACGTCAGAATTAGAGTTTCAAACCCCCATTTCACAACATGCACACCTTCAACCCATGACATTCAAAAACTACCTGTTCACGCTAAGATCAATTTCGGGAGTTCTACTCGCCCGAATTCAATTTCGTAAAGTCATATAGTTTTCTTAACGTCTTGGCTATCCACTCATGTCATCAAATTCATTATTATATCTCTCATTCATTACCAAATTTCCCTAGACCTCACATGACTCAGATTTGTCAAAATCTGGACTAGGCTAGTAATTTTCAAGTCATTATTCAAAAAAAATCTGGCTCCAATTCTTTCCCCATTGGCTTTTCCCTAACGACAGAATCAAATCATTACAATAGATACCAATTTACCCATCACTTGTCCCCAAGTGATCAACTTGGAAAGACTGACTAAAGTAAGGTTAGAGTAGTACCTGAATCGTCAAACAACTGGGGATACTTGTCTCGCATGTGTTTATCGATTTCCCTAAGTAGCTTCCTCAATCGGATGATGCTTTCATTGGATTTTGACAGATGCAATATCCCTTGACCTTAACTTGCGAACTTCCCCATCTAGAATGGCTATAGGCTCATCCTCATAAACTCCAATTATCGACCTTCCGGTCTGCATACTTTTTATGCTTGTTCTAAGCTGCTAGAAATATCTCATTAATAAATTTCACATTCCCTAATAATTCTCATCAAAAGGTTCCGCCTCAAATGCATCAAACCAACCAATGGGAGACCTACATCCCCTCCTATACAATGCCTCAAATGAAGTCATCTCAATATTCGAGTGATAAATATTGTTGTATGTAAATTAAATAACAACAAAAGTTATTCCCAATAACCACCAAAGTTGATCGCACACACGTCTGCAACATGTTATCGAGGACGTTGACACAATCATCAGGACAAATCTTTTCTCACATAACCATGATAACATCCTAAATCAATACTCGCTACAATTAGAGGTGAACTGAACCAACCAACACACACTCATAATACCCAAACTGTCATAGTTCTTATCAACATCTCCATCTCACAATATAAATTTCCATGAGCTTAAGTTATAAAAATTTGATCTTAGACATCAGATACTCATCGAGGGATATGTCCAAGCATACAAATTCTCTAACAACACTATCAAAATGCTAGATTAGTAATTGTAATGGTAGATTACCCTTAAGAACAGTAGAATTGGATCCAATGATTCCCACATTCAACCACACATAATCGATACATGACCTCGACGATTAGATGAATATTAAGATTGTCAAATAACCATAAATACGTATGGTAGCTCTTCTATAAATTCTCATAAGCAAGGTGGTACATGTAGAACCACTGGAATACTTTAACAACTCCAAGACAACACCAATTGTGTCATCTGAATTAACCAAGTGTTCCCAATCATCTCACTCAACCAAGAGAACATTGCAAGATCGATATACCTGATCCACCACTAGCCCAACAAAAGTGAAAACACACGTAAGCATAACTAGTAAATCATACTCACCACCATGTACAAAATGAAATAGATGGTCATAAAAGAATTTACGGAATAAAGATCGAATAATACTAAAGGTTTTCCTCTGAAGAGCCGATACCAACCACTTCCATTCAGTTGACTCGACATAGTCTTTACATCATTCCAGTGAGCCCACACTCTCAATATTAACTATCATCATAAACACTCAGACCATTTACCTTACTCTAAACCAACACTTTTTAAATGCAAACCTTTCTTAGGTATTTCAAAAATCAAAAGTACAAAACTTTACGACTCAAACCAAGTGTGAGTCCTTTTACATGCTCAATATCTGAAACAATTGATCATTTCTCACCTTGTAGTTTCATACCTTGGCAAAATATATCACCTCGAATGTAGACTTACAATGAAAAATCTGAATTGTAAATTCAATTGTATAACACAATCCCTTTATCTATCAACATTAGCTTGTACCTTGAAGATTTTTAAATCTTTCATGGATCTTTGCTTATCATTGATCGCATCTCCATCGATCTTACAATATCTTTCGCTAGAAATTCAATCGTACTCATTACCAAACTCAAAAACAAAAACAAAGCACTTATCATCACACTTGACACCATAAAGGTAATGCCGCTAGATCTTAAGAGCAAACACTACCGCTGCCAACTCCAAATCATATGTTGGGTAATTTCGCTAATGCACCTTTAACTGCCGTGATGCATAAGCTATGCCATTCTTATCCTGCATCAACACATCACCCAAATTTGGATGTGAAACATCACAATAAATAATGAAATCTTTACCTTCCACCGATAGTGCCAAATAAGTGTTGTGGTTAAAAGAGTCTTGAGCTCTTGAAAGCCCTTCTCGCATTTTTCAGTCCATTCGAAAGGTACCTCCTTAGCCCTTGCAATCAAATAAATTATTCTTTCTCTCGCCTCTTTCTAAAGGCTATACTACATCCCACTATTTTTTTTCTTCATTATGACTCTAGCTCTTTTAAATTCTATTCGAGTGGTGTCCCACCATCTCTTAAAATTGTCCATACAATCATCTTACTTACCAAATATTAGAAAACCACAACCTTAGATACTCGCAAGTCGTAATTACTATACAAAATTCGCTTAACCAACAATCTTATTATATAGTTGCATCCCATCACAACCCATCACAAACTCTTATTACCATTATGCTCAGTTAGCCCTGACTATCACTATGAAGTCAACCTTTTCATCGACAGGACACCTCATACTCAGGTATACCCATAAAATTCAAAGGACTAACCCAATTTTATACACACTTTCTTACTAAAATCTTCAACTACCTTCACCCAAGTATACTAAATGGGACTTTATTTATCCATAAGTTCATCATTCTGGTATCAATCCACTCCCTTATGGCTTAAGATAAAATTACCAGTCTTCATACTGCTATCCTTTTTCTTAACAAACAAGGCAGGAGCACCCTACGGGGAAGCACTAGGACGGATGAACCTTTATCAAGAAGCTCTTCGATATGAGCTTTAAGCTCTCTCAATCTTGTCGGAGTCATCCGATAAGGAGGAATGGAAATAGGGCGAGTATCAGGTTCTAAGTCAATGCAGAAATCTATATCTCTATCCGGAGGCATAGCAGGAAAATCGGTAGGAAACACTTCCTTGAATTCAGACATTACAAGAATAGACTCAATAGAGGGAGACTCAACATCAACATCCTGAATATGAGCCGATTATGCCAAACACCCTTGCCCCACCAATTTCCAAGCCCGTACGAAAAATATGACCTTAGCTGGCTTAGGCTTGTACATCCCTTCCCACTCTAACATTTGTTTACATCCCTACTTTATTCAAATATGGAGAAACGTCGCAATGACTCAAAAAAATAAACAATTAAATCGATTTTAAAAGAATTTTAAGAAAAAAAGGATTTTAAAGGAGTCTCCACCTTGAACGCAGAATAGATAGGGTGCATATCTTTCACCTCTAAATAGATGCGACTTAAATGCAAATATCTTTCAACGCAAGTCTCCACCGACTTGAACGTGGAATAGATAGGATGCACATCTTTCACCTCCGAATAGATACGACTTAAACGCAAATATCTTTCAACGCAAATCTCCACCGAATTGAATGTGGATTAGATAGGGTGCACATTTTTCACCTCCGAATAGATGCGACTTATGTAAATATGTTTCAACGCAAGTCTCCACTGACTTGAACGTGAAATATATAGGGTGCACATCCTTTACCTCCGAATAGATGAGACTTAGATGCAAATATCTTTCAACGCAAGTCTCCACCGACTTGAACGGGGAATAGATAGGGTGCACATCCTTCACCTCCGAATAGATGCGACTTAAATGCAAATATCTTTCAACGCAAGTCTTCACCGACTTGAACGTGGAATAGATAGGGTGCACATCCTTCACCTTTGAATTAATGCGACTTAAATGCAAATATTTTTCAATGCAAGTCTCCACCGACTTGAACGTAGAGTAGATAAGGTGCAAATCCTTCACCTTCGAATAGATGTGACTTAAATGCAAATATCTTTCAATGCAAGTCTCCACCGACTTGAACGTGGAATATATAGGGTGCACATCCTTCACCTCTAAATAGATGTGACTTAAATGCAATAATCTTTCGGCGAATGAAAATGCAATGGCCCTCTTGGCAAATAAAAAATGCAATGACCCACTTGGGAAAATGAAAAATGCAATGGCCCTCTCGGCAAATGAAAAAACCAACACTTTTTAAATGAAAACCTTTCTTAGGTATTTCAACAATCAAAAGTAATAAACTTTACGACTCAAACCAAGTGTAAGTCCTTTCACATGCTTAATATCTGATACAATTGATCATTTCTCACCTTGTAGTTTCATACCTTGGCAAAATATATCACCACGAATGTAGACTTACAATGAAAATCTAAATTGTGAATTCAACAGTATAACATAATCCCCTTATCTATCAACATTAGCTTGTTCTTTGAAGATTTTTATGAATTAATGGATCTTCGCTTATCATTGATCGCATCTCCATCGATCTTACAATATCTTTCGCTAGAAATTCAATCGTACTCATTACCAAACTCAAAAACAAAAACAAAGCATTTATCATCACACTTGACACCATAAGGGTAATGTCACCAGATCTGAAGAGCAAACACTATCGCTGCCAACTCCAAATCATATGTTGGGTAATTTCGCTCATGCACCTTCAATTGCCGCGATGCATAAGCTATGACATTCTTATCTTGCATCAACACAACACCCAAATTTGGATGTGAAGCATCACAATAAATGATGAAATCTTTACCTTCCACCGATAGTGCCAAAATAAGTGTTGTGGTTAAAAGAATCTTGAGCTCTTGAAAGCTCTCCTCGCATTTTTCAGTCCATTCGAAAGGTACCTCCTTAGCCCTTGCAATCAAATAAATTATTCTTTCTCTTGCCTCTCTCTAAAGGCTATACTACATCCCACTATTTTTTTTCTTCATTATGACTCTAGCTCTTTTAAATTCTATTCGAGTGGTGTCCCACTATCTCTTAAAATTGTCCATACAATCATGTTACTTACCAAATATTAGTAAACCACAACCTTAGATACTCGCAAGTCGTAATTACTATACAAAATTCGTTTAACCAACAATCTTATTATATAGTTGCATCCCATCACGAACTCTTATTACCATTATGCTCAGTTAGCCCTGACTATCACTACGAAGTCAACCTTTTCATCGACAGGACACCTCATACTCAGGTATACCCATAAAATTCAAAGGACTAACCCAATTTTATATGCACTTTCTTACTAAAATCTTCAATTGCTTTCACCCAAGTATACTAAATGGGACTTTTTTATCCATAAGTTCGTCATTTCGGTATCAATCCACTCCCTTATGGCTTAAGATAAAATTACCAGTCTTCATACTGCCATCCTTCTTCTTAACAAACAAGACATAAGCACCCCACGAGGAAGCACTAGGACGGATGAACCTTTATTAAGAAGCTCTTGGATTTGAGCTTTAAGATCTCTCAATCCTGTCAGAGTCATGCATTAAAGAGGAATAGAAATGGAGTGAGTACCAGGTTCTAAGTCAATGCAGAAATCTATATCTCTATCCGGAGGCATACCACGCAAATCGGTAGGAAACATTTTCTTGAATTCAGACACTACAGGAATAGACTCAATAAAAGGAGACTCAACATCAACATCCTGAATATGATCCAATTACGCCAAACACCCTTGCCCCACCAGTTTCCTAGCCCATACGAAAGGTATGACCTTAGCTAGCTTAGACTTGTACACCCCTTCCTACTCTAACCTTCCCTACCGGGATTTCTAAAGTTACCGACTTATCATTACAATTAAGCACATCATAGTAGGGGGACAACCAAGTCATGCCTAAGATTATATCAAAATCAGTCATATCGAGAATAACCAAATCAACCCAAGTTTGAAAATCCATAAACACAACTGGACAAACACGATATACATGGACGTCCTCTATCATTACTACCGTTGCCCGTTGATACCACTGCTCTGGCCTTCTGCGGCACGGGGTCAGATATGCGTGGATAGGGACAATCTCTCCTCAGATTCCTAGGTTCTCCACAATTTTAACATACTTAATAACTTAACCAAGTAAGCATCGTTGTTATTAGAGCAGTCGTATCATGACCCTCTTTGATATACAATACTCAATGAAATCGTAGTATAGCTTCTAACCTCAATTGACATAACTTAATTTCATCATTCGCTAAACAACCCATACATGTTATGACAACAATACTAAATGCATTTTCCAAAGTAATGGCGTTCATTATCTAGCCGTCCCTTACCAAAACATCTTGAATGTTGTCACCTATAAGCTTGAATCTGCAAATCTGACCTTAATCCCTTCACAAAACGACAATTTTACTTATTTTGACTGAAGCAAAGTGGAGTACCATATTTGAATGAAGCATAAAATTTTGCCTTATAGGCTGCAACAAATATAATATGTTGCTCTATATTCAGGAACTCATCTCTCTTCATATCCCTAAAATTTCAGGGCATATATTTCTCCATAAAGAAAGCTACAAAATGTTTCCCAAATCATGAGTAGTGCATTTACTAGTCGACACTTAACATGAGACCACCACCACATACTGGCGTCTCTCTTGAACTGGTAAATCATAACCTCAACACCAAATCACTCTACCTTAACCTTCTTATGAAGCAGCTCATAACAATCAACCAAAAAATCATATTGGTCACTAGTCATTACATGCCCACATTGACATGCTTATTTTCAAGGACACATCCTATCTTGCTAGTGTTGGTGTTACCACTTAAGTTGCTCTAGTTTAGACCATCGAGTGAAGGAGGAAATATACCAATTTGTATCACCCATATACCAATTGGATTAAAGTAATAGCACGAAAGGAGTATAAACAAAGAGATTTCCTAAAGTCCTAGAACCTCTTGAAGAAAAGTACAGACGTCTCTGTATCGTTCCGCAAGACTTTACTAGACTTGTTTTGGTACAATGAGTTCAACAAACCTAGGGCTCTAATATCAACTTTGTCACAATCCAGACTGTCGTGAGTGACACTCACACTAACCCTCCGGTGGGAGAACTATAACTATAACCTAACTAAGCAACTTAACCAAAAACTAAACATTTAAAGCTATGAAAGCAAGTTTAAATAACTAAATAGATATTATGGAGTTCCCATAAACTCCAAAAGTCTTAACAAATAACTAATGAACTATTGCAGAAAACAACCCCTAGAACCTGAAAATCATTGTACCAAAACATCTAAAGTTCAACAAGTCTAAGGAAAAGGGGTATAACCCTAACTAAACATAAGCAAACTACTAAAACATGTCTAAGTCCGAAAAGAATGGACTAAGCAAAATGAAGGACTCCATGGCAGCCTAAAAGAACTGGCTCATCCTTGAAATCCAATCTCGATCACTGATCTCCTAGCTCAGGTCTATCAATAGCCGTCTGAAAATGCCATGTACTTAACAAGAACGAGCACATGCAGTATCAGTAAACAACCATATTGTACTCGTAGGATCACACGACTATTCCAGTAAGCACAAGATATATATAAGTAGTCACAATATAGTAAACACACACATACATAATATATATAGAGTTATCATTTCAGGAGCAAAGTTCAATTCCCCATTCTCAACAACAGTTAGATATGACAACACAATGATCCTCTCATGGAACCCATACCCAAACTAATAGTGTGCCGAAACGTGACACTTGATCTCAATAAGTGTGTCGGAGCGTGACACTGGATCTAATGTATGTGTCAGAATGTGACACCTGATCCCAATTAGTGTGTCGGAACGTGACACTTGATCCAATGCATGTGTCGGAACACCCGATCCAATCAACATACCCACAATCACAATCACACTTATAATGTACATTCTCATAATCATACAATCAATTCATGGCATACAATGGTTCATTCATAATCATTTACATTAGGTTTGATCAATAATATTTTATTCACATACATACATGCATTACAATGAAGCAATTACTAACATACATCATACAAACATGAAATCAAACTATCACCTACCTCGAAACCAAGCTTGAATCCCTCTAAGGCACTTGAATCTTCCCTTTTTGAATTCGTTCCGCTTGTTCTAGGTCTGCAAACAATTAATATAATGCAAGGATCAATAAATTAAGGTTTAATTATTCGGATTATAACAACCCAATAACCTAAAACCAAATACATGATCCTAAGATGCTGCTAAGGCTTTTTCCCACTATCAACTTTAGGCCAAAACCCTCCCCCAACGATAATTACCCATGAATTTATGTTCTACGGATCGAAAAATGAATTAGGGGAGTAAAATGCTTACCTTTAGCACCAAAAGTCGTGGAAAACTGTCAAGAATTCGTCCTGGGTTGTCTCCTAACTCTTAAGAATGAAGTTTGCAGAAAAATAACGAAATTAGGGTTTTTCCCCGACTTAAGTCGCGACTGGCCCGCTACAGCGACCTCGCCCTAGCGGCTTGCGCAGAGATAGAACATCGGAATTAGAGTTTCAAACCCCCATTTCACAACACACCTTCAACCCACGACATTCAAAAATTACCCATTCACGCTAAGATCAGTTTCAAGAGTTTTATTCGCCTAAATTTGATTTCGTAAAGTCGTACGATTTTCTTAACGTCTTGGCTATCCACTCATGTCATCAAATTCATTATTATATCTCTCATTCATTGCCAGATTTCTCTAGACCTCACATGACTCAGATTTCATCCAAATCTGGACTAGGCTAGGAATTTCCAAGTCACTACTCAAAAGTTTTCTGGACCAAATTCTTTCCCCATTGGCTTTTCCTTTACAACAAAATCAGGTCGTTACACTCTTATTTTCTTCATGCTTGTTAGGTAGCAGAAGTTTGGTACTTCATTAGGATTAGTAAGGAAAGACCTAGCCCCCCTTGCTTGTACTTATCCCTATTGATATTTTTTATGTTTAATAAAAGGTCACTAGACACTGTCTAGTGGTAAATTTACTTTAAAAAAAACTAATAGATTCCTTCAATAACTAAACAACTAGTTATTTTTATTTTACCCAATACAATTAATACAAATGATAACCTTGATTTGAGCTATCAACATCTGAGTTGCTACCATCTTCATGACTTTCTTTCTTCACCACTTCCATTTCTTCAACTCTACTTGTATTACTCTTTGGACTTTCCTCTTTCATCTTCTTATGATGTTCCTCTCTTTTTTTCTCCATTCACTCTTCCTTTTCCATTGTCTCACTAACAAAATCCTCAAACTTAGAAACATAGTCATAGTGCACCTCCCCCTATGATCACAACTTCACTTAGCACCTAGTTATCCCCATTTCGTTGTGGCAATATTGACCATATTGCATCTATATAAGTTGATGCCATAAATAATGTTGAAATCCACATTACTTTGTGTGTTGCCACCATTAGTTTCATCATCGTTCTTCTCTTGAATGGGATAACACTAACAAGGACATTAACAATTCCAACGGAAAGGAAAAGTTCCACAATGTTACATACCAAAAATACCTTGAACGCGGTTTTTTTACCCAACAATGCTTTTCCATTTGCTTGATTAAATCCACCAGGAGGATTAACACCAACAACAAAAGTGACAGTTGCTATTAGTACCGCAACAATTGTTATTGTTTTTCTTGCATTTCTTAAATCTTCACTTTGCAGCTTGACATTTTTTGTCTTAGTACTGCGATAATTATTGATGTTGTGCTTCCTTTGATGATGATGATTATTATAATACGAATGTTGAGATGATGAGGACGGAGAGTGAAAACTACTAGTTTTTCTTCTTGTCCATGATTATCCCAAAATTGGTGATGCAACTACCTGTTGGATGTCTTGAAAATTTGGTGGTAATTGGTCACATCTTTTGGCACCGGCTTCTAGTAATGTAGGGAAGATTGTAAGAACACCAAAGTTACTTGCATCCGTTTCAACTACATCTAATGTTGTATATCCTTTCTGATTCAAAGCATTTACTTCAACGCCAAGCTTAAGTAGATAAATAATCATCTGAAAAGAGAACAAGTCATGTATAATTAGTTTTGAGCTTTTATATATAATACAAGTATATTCTTTGTGCTACTCTGTTTTGGAAAGAAAGGTTATTGTCTCAATTTATGTGTTGTTACAGTTTGAATTTTAACAGCAAACTCAAACATCAAATCTTTGAAAGTGTGGCTCTCGCAAAACCAAAACATTCTTCGCTTTTGCGGAGCTCGCTTAAGCGAAGTGGCTCTCGCTTCTGCGATGGTCGCAAAAGCAAGGTCGGCAGACACCAGCAAACATCGCAAGGACCCTCGAAATTTGTTCGGAATCCCGTACACATAAATCAGATATGCAAGTCAATTATACTAGACATTCCGGACTCAATGGAACCGTCAAAACACGAATCCAAGTTCTCCTTGACCCGACATCTGTGAAAACCACAAGAAACAAATTCAATGCCTAAAAGGCTAAAACAAGCTCGAGACCACTTAAAAATCAACAAGACCTCACCTAAGCCTAAAATCATCATCTGAATCCAACAGAACTCTCGAAATTCCGATCCGAGCATCTGAACCCCTAATGTTGACCAAAGTCAATTCAAAGGCTAAATTTCCATAATTTCACAAACTTAGGATCTCAAATCCTCAAAAGACTCAGAATCTGAAATCGACACACTCAAAAATCCCCAAGACTCCAAAAAACACTTTCTTAACAATATTAAGTTTTGGGAAAAGACATAAAAACCTCCCTGAACTTGGTCGGATAACTTACTTTAGTACTTAAACTACACGGGCGTTTAAATACCCCCCTTAAGATCTTTGAAGTGATTTTTTTTCCACCCTTAGACTATAACACCACTCTCACCCACCACATCATAACCACGTAAGTGCCACATCATAACCATGTAGGCACCATGTCATTAATCTTTATTTCTTTTTTACTTATTCACTATTTTTTCTTAAACACTTTTTAAAATTAATTATATCAATTGATTAATTTATAAATGCATACCCCCACCCCCACCCTCACCCCCTCTCTTTCTTCTTCCTTGTTGTTCACCATTATTCCAACCTTCAATACTTTATTTTCTTCTTCTTCTTCACTATTCAACAATTTTTTAAGTCACTTTAAAGAAGAAATTCACATTATCTTCTTCGAACCCTCCCAACGAATTTACCCTCTTGGAGAATGGATTTTTTTGAAAGCCAATTTTTTCTTGACAACTCAAATAAGAAATGAAGATTGCATAATAAAGTTGATCCAAAAAAAATATAAATTTTATGAGAAATGTTTGAATGATCTAGAAATCAAAATGGGTCGCTCAAAATTTAAGAAAGTTTACATTTGCCAAATCGATACAAATAATAGAGTGAAATTCGGAGAATAGGGTCTGAAAGGAGAACTCTTAATAAGATTATATGCTCGACAATCGTAGCGTAGGGTCGACATAAGCAATCGGTTAAAATAGTCTAATGAGAAAGCATCTGTTCACGTTCGTAGTTGCAATAAGTTTTCTTTTTTATAACAAAATAATTTCACAAGATATATCAAAATTGTTATTTCTTTTCTCACCCGTCAATTTGGGATCCAAATTAGAGATTTTCCTATAAAATGACATTGCTATTGAATTTTACGGATTAGTAAAAGATTAGTGAAATGAAAATAGTGGATAGAGGTGGGGAAGAAGATGGAGGAAGAGATGTT
>JAJOOR010015949.1:0-18135 GCA_036250505.1 Solanum acaule | reverse complement strand
TAGATAGAACTCAATACTTGGAACTCAAGAACTTCAATGATACTACTCATTTCAATAATGCTCAACTCAGAGGGTTCATGCGGAATTATGAGCATGAATTACTCAACTCAAGGACTCAAAGATACTTCTTATCTCAAGATTGTTCGACTTATAGGGTTCATGCGAAATTATGGGCATGAACAATTCAACTCAAGGACTTCATGGGTAACATGTAATAGTCCCATGATTAGAAATATAATCTCACAGGGGATTAGGAACTCAATACTCAAGACTTAGAACTTGAAGATACTACTCCTCTTAAAGGTACTCAACTTATGAAGTTCACACGGAATTTATGGGCATGAACGACTCGACTCAAGGGTCAAAATATCAATAAGGAACTCATGTATACGAATCTTCTCATTCTCATACTTATTTAATCAAATCTTAGTTCAAATAAATAATTGGTCTCAAAGGATTCACAATTGAACTTGAAGACTTTTCTTGGACTCTACTCTTAACTCTCTCTTGAATGTGAATTATGAATTCAAGAGTCATGGTTCATGATATGAAGAATCTAGGTGATAGTGTCGAATCATGAATACATTGTCCTCACTCTCATTCTCACTTACTTGAGTCTTGAAACAAGTTATTAGAAATTGTAGAAGACTCCTCAGAAGGACTCAGATGGATTCTCTCAAAATGTTCAAAAGAACTTTCAAGACTTCACTCTTAACTTTACCTTGAATTTGAATTATGAATTCAAGGTTATGATCATGTTATGAATGATTTCTAAGTGTTTGGAAGTAGTTTGAAGTGTTTAGAATCAAAAGGGGTGAAGATACACTTCAAAGGAGCTCAAACGGGACAACCGACGGAAAGAGTGGGGGCAGGCGACCTTGGCGCGTCCCGGGCGCGGGGAGCCAGCCTCTAACTTCAGATACTTCATATGGGCGCACTTCAGGGGCGCCGCCCCAGCCCCTTGGGCGCATCTGGGGCGCGCCGCCCCAGCCTCTCCCCAGGCCAAGTTTGACGAATTTCGCCTCTCGATTTCTTATCCTAAATCATTTTTAATCGATTTCTTTTCTCAAATTTTCCTTAGATTCAATTACCCAACCTAAGTACACACTAATCCACTCAAAAAAACACTCAAAATAATCACTTTCATCTCAAGAAATCATCAAAACCCCAACAAAACAAGATTTAGAATGAACCTCAAGAACACCTATCAAGAACTTAAATCCTTCAACTTTTTTAGAATGAAACTTCGCTGAAAATAATATGTTTGGCATGTGGGTGAACAAACCCAACACTATGGAAGCTTACATACCTCTTAGGGATCAAACCCATGGCGACAATCCGCAACAACTCTCAAGAATTTCGACGAACGCTTCGATCCTTTCTCTTTTCTCCTTTTTTATCTTCTTGAACTCTCAACTAAAACCCTAGGCGTAACTAGGATTATAAAACTGAACCTAATCAGATTAGACCCCTAAAATATTACTTAAAATGAATTAAATCTGATTGGGTAAGGAAAAGACCAAAATACCCCTTACTATTTTCGGATAACTTTCCTTAACTGGACTGCCTAACTTCAAAAGGGCATATCTCACTCATCCGAACTCAAAACTTAGCAAACTCGGTGGAGTTGGAAAGATAATTCAAAGACCTTTCATTGGGTACCTTATAGCCCACCTAACTCAGCCTGAGCTATGAGTTATGGTCGTTTGAAGTCGACCCAAAACTCATACTTAGCTTAACTTGTAAAATTTCAGATTTTGCTATTTCCAATTTAATTCTTTTTGGAACTTAAGGTGCTACATCTAGTGACCTTAACACTTAAGAAATTTTAATTCCTTGGTAAAATCTCACTCACTATGAAGAACGGTTCGAGTCTTAGTTAGAAAATTTTTCTGGGGTGTTACAATATGAAGTTAACATGATGTAGTCTAAATTCATTTATTTTTGTTAATAATTTTTCTTGTAATGTAGAAATATGCTTCTAAATATCTTTCCCAAAATTATTAAACTTCTCAAGAGTTAGAGAATTGTCACGATTTGTTTTTGTGATGCTCAAGACAAAAGAATGACTTTATTTATCAATGTGACTTATGTGATTTAGATTGTCAGGAAGTTTGCTTCAAAATAGTTATTACTATATAAACATTGCTCTTTTGTTTTACATTATTGCATTTAACTAATAAATTTTTTCATTGATCATCTTCATAGGTTCGCGTGAATAAGAGATATATATGACGATCCACATTGAACATTCACAAAAAAATCTGCAATATTGTTTTGTGCAAAAGTTATTATTCAAATCTTCGCTTAAATAAGCAATACTATTTACTATAACATATATTTTCTGAATTAGTAATCACGTGCAACGTACGTGTCCAAAAACTAGTATATTATTATAAGTGGGAAGGTTTTATCTTCAAAGTTGGATTACAGTTTTGCCCTTATTGTTAATTAAAATATTTTAAAAACCTAATTAATTAAATATTAAGTAATAATATTTAAATTATTTTTTAGATTATGAATTATTTATTAGCATGAAAATTAAATAATTATTAATTATATTGTATAATGAATTAGCCAAAAGAAGTAATTACAAAGTAAATGCAAGTGCATGTATGGTGAAGAAACCAATTACAAATTAAATGCAAGTGCATGTATGGTGAAGAACCCAAGAGTTATTTGTATGACTTTTTTTTTCAGCATGACTTTTGAATTTCTATATAAAATTAAGATATATTCCCTAACTTATAAATACACTTGTGTGCTTCGTGAGAAGGTACTTTCCTATAAACTTTGTCATGAAGTAGTCTTAATTATTTTTTTGATTTTGCTTGTTTCGTTAAGATAATGAACCATGGTGATGCTCATGATATGAACGAATTGTCATCAGCTTCATTATCAAGGTGTGAGAAATAATGAAGAACCCCATGAATCTAATTGTTGCTATATATATATATATATAGCTTACTTTTAGGTAGTGGCCTAAGCGCTAAGAAGTGAACATCATGCTACTCAGACTATGTGATTAACACATGCAAGTCGAACCTTGGTTTTCAGAGTTCGAAAGAGAAGGGGAAGAAGCGGGGTAGAGGAATTGGTCAACTCATCAGGCTCATGACCTGAAGATTACAGGTTCGAATCCTATCCCCGCCTAATCAGTGGAACATTGTTCACCGGGATAGAAGGCCGGTCCCAACCCATCTACAAAATGGGGCTAGTGTTCAGTCTTGGTTGGTTCCACCTCTTTGCAGGGTGATGACACCAGTAGCTGTGGAGCACAGATGACCATTTCTGTCACTATTGAATTTCAACTTAGAGCTCCTTTCCTTACAATCAAGTGGTTTTCACTCCATATATACACACACCTCGACAACTTGAAGGTAAGATATTTTTTTAAAATTAGTCACATGTCATTATTGTATCTCTTGATTGTTTAATTTTGATGTTACTTCTCTTTTGCTTCTTGTATCATTTGATATTTGTGTTGTAGTCATTAACTATTGTCATTTTTCAAGGTTGAAGAGATGTTGAATGAAAGAAAATCTACAGATGCACACATATATTATGTTCTGTTTGTAGATTCTGTAATATATTTATTCTTTTATATTTGGTCAATGTTGTTTTCTTTTTAGATTTAATTTTTTGTTGTTGTTTGTTTTATCCTTTTCACCCCAAGTCCCCAATATATATTGCATGGAATATTACTATACCCGTCATAATGATTATTTTTAGAGTCGAAAATCCAGAAAACTCTAATGTTATTTTGTCTTTAAGATGGTTACGAACTTTGTGGTGACTTGATGAACAAAAAATGCACACTATATATATTTTTACATCGTATCATTTTATTCTGATACTATTCTATAACTTCGAAAGGAAATTCTCTTGCAATCTATGAATTACCTTTAATGTACCATATATTATGTTATTCTTTAGAAATCCAATAATTACTTAAATTTATGAATAAATATGATTGCATGTTTGGAGCTAAAACCCTTAAAGGAAAAAAGTATATTCAAGGTTTTAATATGTATCTATCTAGCTATACTATTAGATAAATAGAATGTCTTAAACTAAAGTAATGAAAAACTAAATAAATCCTATCAAATTGAATGCCCACGTAAAGTTTAAAGACATTATATTTTTACTCTTCAATCAAATTCCTTCTTTTGGGATGTATGCTCCAAATTGTGAGGGTATTTTTCACTAAAGGTAGTGATGATAAAAAATTGTATGACACCCCCATAAAGAAAATTGAGAAGACAATTGAACAACTTCAACAATGGACTTTTGGAACATGTACAAAATATCTTCCTTTATTGAAACATAGTGTTTAATAATACTCATGTAATTTTTAAAAATTAAATATTCACTGATATGGAAACCTTCAAAGTTTGATTACGATTTTACCCCGTAGTTATATCACAATTATATAAATAATTTAACTTCTAACAATAATGTTTAATTACATTTCAAAAAATAATTAATTTGTAATGACTTAATAAAACCTATTCAAATTCTTGATGTTACTTTTCTCTTCTCTTACGTTAGAACAGTTGTATATATATTTTTCAGTTTTCAATAATTATTTAAAAAGTAATGTTGGTTCGTTTTCCCCTATTCATGAATACATAAATTAAAGTCACCTTCTTAATGAGACATTTTTACCCATATCTAAACACTACCTTTTTATAATATCTACCAATTAATACATTTACCTTTTAATAAATAAATCAATAAATTGGGAAAACATTAATGTGAAGTTCATGAATCTATCGAACCATTAGTGTACAATTATATGAGCTTATCCCATTATTTTACATTAACTACTTCTTTTATTTTTATCGGTTAGAAAGCTTTTTATGTAATTTATTAAGTTTTATATAATATGCATAACACTTCTGGATAAGACATAAGATGCAGTTCCAATTGATTCACACAGTCGGCTAAGTATATTGTTATTCGAATTATTTCATATAATTGAAAATTAGATTCTTTAACTTGTCTGATATATCCATACTAATATAAAGATTAGAGTCTATCTAGCCAACTGCAAATTTGAGACAACAATACAATGAAGCAGTAGTTTCGATATTTTGTCAAGAATGCATTTTGTGGTAGTTTGTCACGACCCAAAAATAGACGTGATGGCACTCGTCTTATCCCACCAAGACAAGTCAGCCTAAAACTCAACCATTACAATAAAATGCGGAAATTTTATAATCAACTCAAAAATACCCCCAAAATCTGGTTGTCACGTGTACAAGTCTCTAAAGTATTACATTTGATTCAAAAGAAAAACACAAGTCTCAAATGACCTTGTTTCTAGAATAGAACAAGATCATAAATAGGAGTAAGAAGGTCCGCTGAAATGACAAGCAGCTACCCCACAAACCTCCACAAGAAGCCTCAGACAAGGAGAAGAGAAAATATCACAAAGGTCCGGGATAGTAACCTACAAAAAAAAATGTAGTAGCAAGGGGTGAGTAAAAAACCACACGGTACTCAGCAAGTAAACCTCTAAACACAAGCTAAGGGGATAGAATGCGGGTACTCCTTACACCCCAACCGAACCTCCACAACTACAACCTGCATAAAACCAGTCCAACCTAATAGTTCACAATTTACAAGCGCATATCTCAACAACAACATTCTAACAATCACATATTCTCAACAACAAGCTCAATATTCATCAATTACAACCGCCACAACTACAACCTACTTAAAACCAGTCCAACCTAACGGTTCATAATTCACATAGCACACAACTCAACAACAACACTCTAACAATTACATATCCTCAACAACAAGCTCAATATTCATCAATCAAAGTTCCACAGAAAGGCACTCACAAGATCAGCAAAACACAATATCAAGTTCACTAATGATAAATATGTGCAATGCAATGTAATGCAATGTCAAGTAAAGTGATGTATGTCTGACCTAGTGATACACACCCGTTGTCTCTCAGTCCGGGACCCATGGGGGACATATCTGTCCATGCATCCATCACGGCGCGCGATACGACCCTCGATAATAGTAACCATCGCGGCGTGCAATACGTCCCTCGAAATATAGTATCCATCGCGGCGCGCGAACGTCCCTCGAAATGGTACATCCTCTTTAATTTCTTATTCTTTCTCAGTTCACATAACACTTGTCACAACCATGTCTCAGAACAATGCAAATGACATGTTCACACAAATAATGAGGAGATGGTCATTTTCATAACATTGCACAATTCACAACAACACAATCATGATACAACATCAATAATGATTCAACAAGCCTTTTAAACCATTCTCAACACATCACACACAAACAATTAATCACATTGCATTTTATTACCCCTTTTTTATCCTTAGAATTAATCAATGTGGACAAGTCAACCCATCACCAAGTCTCATTACCCCCAAACACATATTACAAGGAAATACACGAATTCCATACACTTAACAAGGGTTTAGAAATCCACTTGCCTCAAATAGTCGAACAATCACTCCCAGACTTGAGTTTTTGCTTTTGCTGGACTTCCAAATCAATATAATCTATTCCAAATAAATAATCACAATAAGATTTCAAAATAACAACACTCATATTACTATTGTGTCTAGTCTAGACCAAAAAACTCACCCAAGTTTATAATCAATTTCCTAAGCTTCCAGCCTACGATTCAATCTTAATTTCCTCCAATGTCATAATTTAATGGCGTTCATAGGTATATAATACACCTAATATTGATAATCATATTAAGAAAAATCCCCAATTAGAATCAATACCCTATCTGTAACTTTCACATGGAAAGAACAGAGAAACCGAGAAGTGACACAACAACAAAATTCCACCCCACCGTGCTTCGGTTTCCAATTACCATCAATTTTCTTACTTGTTTTGGCCAATGGTTAATCCTAATTATACTCCAATGATTGGCTGCATGTAATTATCTAATGACAATCCTAATTGGGCAACGACAACCCACTGGAAAGCTTGATCAACATCTGCCAAACACAAGAACACTAATTTCTCTAAAGATTTAAAGTTGCTATTGCCTTAAAATTGGAATCATTGCTTAATCATTGGTCATTAAGAAAATTCATAACAATTATTAAAAAAAAGCTCACGTTGAATCAGCAAAAATTGTTCAACCCAATTTCTTTCTACTCTATCTAGCATTAATGATATCAATGAATTCCCCCTAATCTTCTAACATTTATAATTTATTATATTTGATAGGAAAGCTTCGTACCTATTGGCGGTCGTTGGGACGCTGCTCCAAATATTTCCGTTGACCTTTCCTTTCCTCTCATGTACGTCTGCTTAGGTTAGTTTCTGACTCCTTTTCTTTTCTTAAATTATGATCCAAAAATTCTCAACCCTAATAATTTATTTTCATATATGGGTCAAGTGGTATATGGTATTAGTTAAATTATAAACTTGACCCATTAAGCATTAATTAAAATTAGTTATTTAATAAATAATCGTCAATAAATTAACTATGGTTAAACGAATATTCAATTTTTTTTTAAAAATGACCTCTGGGTCATTACATAGTTTCCCCCCAGGTGATGTTGATTAGTAAAGTTGTTGTGTCTTTATGGGTTACACTTGAATGTGTAATTACATGAATTACTATAGATAACTTTTGTTATATATGAGAATATATATGGTAGATGAACTTGTATTTTACAGGTTTAATTCATACTTTGAAGTTCTTTGTCTAATATGATGTTGCATCGCATGAAGCACATTGATCTTAGTAGCTTGTCATGTTATATTTGATATTATATATACACATTTTAACTAATTATTTCTATTAAATTCGAATATGAAAGGACTCTGAAGTTTAATTCAGACAAAAGGTAACTTATCCCCTTCAAAGTTCATACAACTCATCACACACTTATTCTAATATTATTTTAATAAACTATTACTTAATCTGGAATACACGAGCGTTGCACGTGTTTGAAAACTAGTATTAAATAAAAGTATATCTGATGAAAAAAAAAATATTAGGGCCCCTCTCTTAAATTTCGCTTTAGGCCCCCAATGTTGTTGAGTCGGTCCTGATTGTATTTTATTGTTTTCCTAGAATCGTGTTTAAGAAACAATATTAAATTGTGTAAACTTCAAGTTGGGGTTAACTTGAAGTGGAGTTCAACAATATGTGGAGATTGTTGAAAGTTAGGAATTAAAATTAGTTCTTAGGATCACAAAGATCGTAATCTGAATAATGTTGAGACTCATTATTTTAGTGAAGTTTCGGTGAAATTCTATAGAGATGTAGGTCGTGATTTTTCACTCTGAATCGAATATTTTTTACGTAAAAATACTATATCGTCATTTTTCGTTGTTTTACCTATCTAGTGAGGTTATCGATGAAACATAACTTAACCTATTTCATAGAAGAAGTAGGAGTACTGCATAAAATATCATGTATTTCTTTTTAGACACACCTTAAAGAAAATGTTAATTAGGTGGGGAGTTTGTCTATTTAATCCTCATTTAGTCATTTAGATATGATTGCTCTTTATTTAATATTTACTCTATCAATGTGTCTGTAGCTTAAAAAAATTACTATTCCCTTCGTTTTTATTTACTTGTCTTATTTTGACTTGACACAAAATTTAAGAAAGTAAAGAGGACTTCCGAATCTTGTGGTCTTAAACAAAAAATATGAGATATATATCAAAATATCTTTTAATCTTGTGATCTTTAACAAGCACGTGAAAGTTGAATTATTAAAGAATTATAAAAAGAAAAAGAAAAAAAGGGAGGTTTATTCGAAATAGACTAAAAAGAAAAGTAGGACAAAAATTTAAAGTGGAGGGAGTACTAATGATAAAATAGGGGGAGTTAATTTTATCTTAAACTTCTAAAATAACAAATAAGATGAGACGATTATTTTTACAAATTATGACAGATAATTCGAGACAATAAGAGTAAATCTTAAAACATAGGGTTAAATAACTAAAAGTCCCTCATTAGTAATGTATCTTTAAGCTAGGATCGTATAAATTAAAGAAAAATACGATAAATAATTTAAGATAAATAAGGAATATAAATTAAATTGGCAATATGGTTACAAATTAAATAATCTTAGGAGCAAGTTAGCAACAAAATAAAAAATGAGAGACAAGTTTGCAGTTAGGTTGACAATAAATGATGGAGATGATTGACTTCATGGCTTGGGATCTGCAGCTTTCAAACTCCAAGTTGTGATTTGTTCAAATTGGTCTCCTAACCAACTTTGAATCTTTAGAGAAATTCCTTTCAACAGATTAAAGAATAATTGGTTATAAAATAACTGTTGAAAACGATGCATCAACTTGAGCCTAAAAAATTCTTAAATTGTTACTCCCTCCGTCCCATTTTATATGTCACCCTTTTACTTTATATTTGCATTAAGAAATGATGTAACTTTACCTTTCTGTCCTTATTTAATTTTTTTGGAACTCAAGTTTTCAATGAATATGAATTAATTCATTTTGATTAACTAATTTAACCAATGAACATGAATCATTTACTTAACTTTTCTAAGTTGGTCAAATATATGTTTTCAATGCTAATAACTCACAAGGGTAAAAAAGGAACAATATGCTAATTTATACATTGATTTTATGAAATGACAAGTATTATGGACCAACTATTTATAGAAATGGATGACATATAAAATGGAATGGAGGAGTATTTACTCTATCTTAAAATAAGTATTACTTTTAGCAAAAATTACAGTAAGAAATTGATATATATAATGTATA
This sequence comes from Solanum acaule, assembly GCA_036250505.1. NCBI lineage: Eukaryota > Viridiplantae > Streptophyta > Magnoliopsida > Solanales > Solanaceae > Solanum > Solanum acaule. Next base: position 8,377 of record JAJOOR010015949.1, on the reverse strand, counting down.
GTTTACAAAACTATTCATATTTGTTGAAATTTAAACATTGTTAAGAAGGTGGAATATAAGAAAATAATTTTTAAAGTGTTATTACTTTGAAAAAGAATCTAAAATATCCTTAAATTATTAGAAATGGTACAAAATTATCCTCGATTCACCTATTGGCTTACAAATACCCATGTCATCCATCTTTGAGTCCAATATTGATCACTTTTATAACAAATTATCTAAATAATTTGAATATTTTTTTTAAAGGGAAAAAGGACAAATATACCCTCGAACTATCACAAATGGTATGTTAATACCCTCCGTTATACTTTAGGGTTGTATATACCCTTACCATTACTATTTTGGGTTGTGTATATCCTTAAAACTAACGGACGAACACGTGGCTTCATCTCAACCATTTACTCAATTTTATTTGTTTATTTACCTAAAATTAAAAGATCTACTCGACCCACAACCAAATAACCCTTCATCTTTTTTGTAAGGAAATATCATTGATTCCTTGCTTATCCAAAAAAAAAAAAAAGAGAAATAAAAAAAACTTCATCTGGAATAAACTCAATGCATCCTCCTTAAGGTTTCAGACAACAACAATTAATCAACCTCTTTCAACAACACAAATAGATCTGTGCAAAATTAAAATCAAAAACTTTCCAACAACAACCACAAAAATATGGGGCACTTGGTTCAATTCACCCTACCCACAACAAATAAATTTGAGTTCAAATTTTTTGATTCAATTGCAAACCCAATTTAAAGCTTGAAGTTTTATCCGTCAATGGTGGTAGTATTTTTAACCCGTTTCAACAACAACTAATCAATTCAAGTTCAAATTTTCTTATTTGATTGCAAACCCACTTTTCTTGAAGCTTTGTCCATCAATGGTGGTAGTATTTCCAACCCCTTTCAACAACAATAAATCAATTTAAATTCGAAATTTTTGTTTCTATTGAAGACTTCACTTTTAAACTTGAAGTTTTGTCCATCAATGGTGGTAGTATTTCCAACCTCATTCAACAATAAATTAAAATGGGTCTCTCTTTTTTTTTCAATGAAAGCACATGCTACTGTGTCTTTGTTTTTATGAGATCTGAAAAAGAGCTTCAAATGAAAATGTATTGAAGAACAATTTTGTTTTTTGTTTGATTTAAAAGGTTTTGGGTTGTTTTAATGGAGGAGGGCTCTTTGTTTTTTATTTTAATTTTAAATGTCATGGTGTTTTAATTTGGGTCATGGGTCGGTAAATTATGAAAAATGGGTGGATCTTTTAATTTTAGGTAAATAAACAAATAAAATCAAGTAAATGGTTGAGATGAAGCCACGTGTCCGTCTATTGGTTTTAAGGATATACACAACCCAAAAGAGTAACGGTAAGGGTATATACAACCCTAAAGTATAACGAAGGGTATTAACATACCATTTGTGATAGTTTGGGGGTATATTTATCCTTTTTTCCTTTTTTAAATACGTGACGGCCATCTATTGGTTGAGTCAGTTAACTTGGTTGAGTGTAGTTAATTTGAGTCAGTTATAATTAATAATGGGTGGTTATGTAAATTAATTTAAGTAATTAAATTGTAATAAATAGATAGTCGCCACATATTTAACAAATTATTCAAATAATAATATGTTATAAAAGTGGTCAATATTGGACCAAAAGATGGATGACAAGGTACTTTAGAATCAATAGGTGGATGACAGGAGTATATCGGAGCCAATAGATGGATGTAAAGTAGTTTTGTACCATTTTCAATAATTCAAAGATGTTTTAGGCCCTTTTTCATTATTAATTTCAAAAATAACATTTATTTTAAAACAAAAAAGATATACAAAGTTATCTTTGTTACACTCTATTTTCCTTTGTTGCTGTCTCCTAACTAGAGCAATAAATAGCTGATCCTTAGATCAAGCGTCAGCACTCTTTCTTCTTTACTGAACTAGACGCAGGTGTTTGTGTTAGCATTGTTCAATATGTGTTATTTTTTAATCTCAATTTATATTATACATATAAAATTTAGAGAGTCAATTAAATTTTATTTTTATTTTTTTGATATTTTAAGTTATTATTTATTGTGATTTATAATACTTTTTAAAGTAATTTTAAAATAATATATGTTACTCTGCTTGCCCCAATTTATGTGACACTAATAAAAGTTTTCTATAGTTTAAAAAAAAAAATGGGGATGAGAGGGGATTAAGATATGGAGAATCAAACCCTCACCAATGAGGTGGAAGTTCAAAAAGTTAACCAACAAGCTACATATTATTAATTACGATAGTTAATAACTTAAAATATTTCAAAGATATAAAAATTTGATCGACTCTTGAAATTCTATCAATGTGACATTATTTGGGAAGTAGCTTATAGAAGAATTAAAATATTAATAATTAATAAATGAATAATTAAATCTTATATAACTAATATTTACATAAAATTATATAAATTATTTTATAAGAATCACAACATTATTATAAATGGTATAGCTACAGTTTCATTTAATTCCAATTCGCAACAAACGTTTCATTTTTCTTGCCATTCAGTTGTTCTTGTCATTCACCTCTCTCCCCTCTCTCTGGAATCTCGCTCGCCACTCTCCTCTTTTTCAGTCATCTCTCCTCTCCCTGTCCAGTCTCTCCCTCTTGATTCTCTTCTGTCAATATTTATCTCGCTTTATACAAACACAAATATATAATTTGTATTTGTGTTTGTATAAAGCGAGAGAGACTATATAGACAAATACAAATACAAATACATATCTCTCCGTCCTATACACTTATAATTATACAAATATAAATCTTCATATGTCCCGTTCTTTTTGACCTTTCTCTCTCGCTCTGAACATGTATCATTGTCACTTATCCAACAAGTTATTAACATCCATTTTATTGCGGTAATCGAGATCATTAAACATGACATCAAGTTCATGAATGACGTTTTCATAAGTGAGTTCATTTAAAATCTCTGAGATTTCATCCCCTAACAAATTTTGCGGTGTCGAAACACTCTTTAAATTAATACATATTAATTTATCGATTAAATAATACTTCTATAAAATAATAATATTTCATGATCCCACCTATATTAATTTAGTAAGGCTATACTGTATTAGTCAACTATCATCCTAATTAAGTTTTTTTTTACAGAATGATGCACAACCTTATCATAAGAACTAAAAAGGGTCAGATGGAGTAAAAGAGAAGTTTTTTCTATTATGAGCTTCTTCATTTCTGGAGGCTCAAGCCGTTAAGGTAGAAAGTTATCATCGGTAGTGACATTGCATATGATTTTTCATAAGCGATGTCAATATTTGAAGGCAAATAAATGAACATATCATTATGATGACAAACGATTTCATATATATATATATATACACACAATATTTTTAATTTATTTATTATCTTTTATACATAAATTTTTTTTTAAAAAAAGTATCGATGACGCTGATACTGCTTGAATAAAGGGATCCATTCATCTCGACCTTCCTATTAATATAGACGAAATCAAAATTTGAATTTTATGAGTTTTAAATTTTAGAAAAATCAACATAATGGATCTATATTAAATATTGATTATCAAAATGGTCCTACAAGACCCCTTTGGTGATTTGCTTCTCCTATTTTATTTATTTATTTTGTAATATTATATTCTAAAGTTGTTTGAGGTCCACTTAGTATCAAAATTTCAACTTTTTTGGCAATAAATTATTAGTGGAAGTAGAGATACGCGTATGCGTCGTTGTCGTCATCAAAATCTCAGTCTTCTTCAACGTAATTAATATTTTATTACATTGTGGGCTATGCGTATTTTCTTGAGTAGTTTAATTATTTATAAATCTTTCTCAAATTTTTTTTTAAAAAAAGGAGTAACGAAAGGAAAAACGAGTGAGGAGATTAAACATTGAAATCAGAATCAAATCCTCACTAATAAAGTAGAAGTTCCGATAATCTATCAATTGAACTATTAAAATTTTCAATTATATATAGATTATAGTTCAGTACTCTTTTTCTTCTTTTTTTTTTCTTTTTTTTTATCTATCTTTGAAGTGTGACAAATTTGGCTTCACATTAATTTGCCCATTTGCAACAACTTGTGCTCACCAACTATATCATTGTACTCTCATAGAGAGGGGATTGTGATAGTTTTTTTAAAAAAAATATTATATATATAGATAATAATACTTGCATATGCCAACCAATGTAGAAAATTATAGAAAATGTGTCCTAAGTGCAGAAAGTCAAGTAAATCACGTTTGAGGTTTAGAGAAATGTAATATTCAGAGGAAGGTGAGATAATGATTTAATGTAATAAATCACCGAATAGCTAAAGATTAATAAATGATGATTTAAAATTGTAAAACTAATCTTGAGAATAATACTCCATTCACTATTTAAGATTTTGGATGGAAATTGGAATGCAAACTCGTATTCTTTCCCATTTATACAATCCTTAATTTAAAGCCAACTGATAGTAATAACTCATAACCATCCAATGAACCAAAGATGTGGTGCACTGAATGAGGCTACTCTTTTCTTTATTAGAGGTCTCAGGTTTGAGTTTTGAGTATGAAAAAAATCCTGATAGAGAGCACTTCCTTCAGAATGGGCCCTATGTGACATGAACCTGGATATAGTCAGACTTCAATGTGATACCAGACACCGGCTAAAAACACAAAAAGAATATAGTAATAACTTGAACCAAGCTTTATTCTAATTGAACTCTTTGATTCCTAATAAAGTGTCTCACTTAGACATTTTCAATTCAAATTTTAGAAAAAAAGATTGTGTGAATTTTTATTTATCTATTTAGTTAATTAAGTTAACCACCTAAAATATGTATCTTGTATGCATTCACCTCAAGCCATAAATCCCGTTGTTTCCTACATGAGGTTGATGAATATAATTAATTGAGATGACCTATTTTATGTGGTTGGATTGACTACCTAATAGACAAATAAAAATAAGTGTGAAAGGTTTTTCAAAATTTGAATTGAAAAATTTATTAGAAATAGTGAAGTGTCAATTGGAACATGACAAGTTTAAAGGGCGGAATATGTATTAAGCCTATTGTTTCAATACTAAAATTGACACAAATGTTGCTGCCATAATTTTGATATATGTACATGTATTTGGAGGAAATATAAAAAAGTGAAATTAAAGAAAACCATAGAATTAAATATAATTGTGTCTACAAAGCTCATTCGAGAAGTATAGATCTACCTTGAGAAAGAGAAAACATGAGGGTCAACGTAGTTAAACACATCTAATTAACAAACCAACTTCTTTTTTAGAGGATTAAGGAGACCTTTTAATCTCTGTTTTTTAGTTTTCAGTATTCAGTATTGCTCAACTAATTTAGATTTATGTATAAAAATTTCACTGAAAAAGTACAACGCTTTCTACTAAAATTAATCTTTATTCCCAAGGCTTGCCCTTTTTTCCATAACATCCCTTGATGATGTGTTTATTGATCATGATCACTATGGTCTATGCATGCCTAAGCCAAACCCTTTAACAAAAGTATTCTAAATTTGTTTTTGTTTTTGTTTCTAACTTTTAGAACTAGTCAAATTAATTATAAAAAAAAATTCAAATTTATGCATAGACTACAAATTTTGAAGGATTAAAGAAGCCATTTCAATTTTTGTACTGAAATTCTTTTTCTTTCTTGTTAATTATAGATTAATAGCGATATCAATTTAAAAGACACCACATAAATTTAAATTCGCCCAAAAGCAACGTTGTATTGAAGGATCTTAATAAAGTGAGACGAAAAAAGTAAATCCAAGAATAATGTTTAAAAAAAAAAAGGTACTGAAATTAATGTGATTATGCCGGAAAAAACGTTGATAAGAAATCAAATAGTGGTATCATGGCTTTAAAATATTTTAATGCTATATTGCTATTATAGACTATGGTATACTACTATATAAAACGTGTAGTAGTTGAAAATGATCAATAGCATTTATCACATAGGTTGAAAATTTGAACTCATTTGTGTGAATCCATTAATTGACCTAGAGGACAATTTATTCTATGCATGTTGTAGTGATAGACTCTAGTCGATAGTTTCTACTTGTCCAAGGTCGGAGTCAGTTGCGTACACATTATTCTTTCGAATTTTACTCATGAGATAATATTATATATGTTATTTTTGTAGTGAACAAATTCAATCAAATTGAGATTTAATCCAAAATTTAGGTGGAGTAATTTTTTAACTAATCGCAGGAGTTAAATAAACAAATTCACGCACTACTGAAAAAACATGAATTAGAGTGACAAATAAATTTTGTAATTAAGCAATAAAATTAATCACGCTAATCCTATTTAGTGATCGATTAACAAAAAATTATTTTAGGTATGAACAACTTTTAGCGATTTATTAGGGACAAAATTCTTAGCTAATTTCAATTTGTTTTTCTTTTGTAAAGATCGAGTTCAAAATAATGCTAATTATTTTTAGAATATTGTATCAATATTCTTATGTGAAGAAGTCAAATGAAAATCTTGATTTTCACGTTGATTTAGATGAACTTTAATTAGAGCTTTTGGCATATTATAGGAAGAATATGTGCCAAATCGCTTATTTCGCTTAACTAACATGAACCATACATGTGTAAAATCACAAAATTAATATCTGACTTAGTTAATATAAGGACATCTGAAATTAAATCTGAAGTCAAAAGGGTTATTTTTCTTAATAAAAATGCATAAAGAGACACTCTTTTTGCAAACTGGGCTACGAGCGACTTATCTATTTTGATTATCTCAAGAGAGAGTCCCTTTATACATTTTTACTAGAAATAATGACATTTTGGGCTCCGAATCCATTTCAATTTTATAGCCAGCAATTTTGCAATAATAATAGATTAATATAAACACGATTATTTCATGACAGATAAAGTAACTTCATGTCTCACACGAGTATGATAAAAAAAAAAGGTGTATAAAAGCAAATAGAAATTAAAGATGAGTACTACTGGTTCCACACAAAAGGAATATATAATAGAATCACATTTTGATTTCCATTCCCACGTAAATTATTATTATAAAATATATGATTTAGTAGTACCATATCTTTGGCTTTAGATCACCCTTTTGTTTGTACTTTTAGACCCTACTTGTTGGAACTTTTGATTTGATTTACACTTTTATATGTTTCCATATTGTATCTAGAGTGTTAACTACAACAAGTCATTCAAATAATCATGATTCTTCCTAAAAGTTGCTTAACGAAGCAATCAGAATCAACGTTTTTATAGAAAAAGGCTCAAATTATGTCACTCAATTTTGAGAAAAGACTTATTTATTTTATCCATTAAAAATTGGATCATATATATGCTTTTTTTTGTTTGTGAAAAGGCTCACTCATGTCATTATTTGTTATCTGAAAATTTATACGTGGTCAATTATGATTTGGTCACGTCATTAATTAAATTATTTTTTAAAAGGGAAAAGACTCATATATGTCATTTGTTAAAAGTTTTGTTCATCTAGGTTATTTCGCTTAACAAATAGTGGCATGCATGAGTTTTTTCTCAAAACGTAAATGGTATAGTTGGGCCAAACTTTTAAAGGATGACATAAAATGAACATTTTTTCTCAAAGTTAGATAGCATCTGAGCCGTTTCCCTAAAAATTACAAAAACTATATAAAATTTATTCGTTTAACCACTTCAAAATAATTTATGCGATCATGTAATGACCCTAGTCTACACTATTAAGATATTGTCAGGGACGTCTTAACCCCTAGGCCACTAAAGCAATCGCTTGGGGCCCCATATTTTTTGGGGCCCCCATTTTTAAAAAAAAATTTTTACTTATGAATGTTATTTTTTAAAAATAAATTATATGTTCTATGAGTGCTATGATTTCTACTTAGGAAATTGCATATGAAGTGAATATAGAACCTGAATTTCGTAAAAAATAATTTGATAAAAATATTGATAACGAAATGACAAAGTCCCTTGAAACTAGAGTTGATTACTTAAGATATATAGTAGATCAAGCTATTTTTTTTCACTTCAAAATAGATTTGAACCAATTGAAGCATATGAAAATATTTTATGTTTCTTAATTAGTGGTAAGTTGAGATCACTAGATGATGAAAATTTAAAAAACATTGTCTTAACCTTGAACTTTAACACATAATAGTTATTCTGCTATTGATGGTTTAGATTTATTTTTTGAATTGAAAGTGTTAAGAGAAATAATACATGTAGAAGATAATGATCTAATGAAAATGCGCAGTCAAATCAAAGACTTGATTCTTTTCCAAATACTCATATTGCTTATAGAATTATGTTAATAGTTTCTCTAACCGTTGCCTTAGCCAAAAGAAGTTTTTCAAAACTAAAATTGATTAAATTTTATTTAAGATCAA
>JAJOOR010015948.1:0-20013 GCA_036250505.1 Solanum acaule | reverse complement strand
TCGACTTCCTCGATATTCACTGAACTTTGTGACATTTGATAAAACACAACTGATTTAGAAGAGAGAAACGTTGGATATTTAGAGGAAGAAGAGAGAATTGGGGATTAGGGTTCTAAAATGTATTTGGGGGAAGAAGAAGATTTTAATGTTAAAATATCCAAGTTAACGTTGGATGTCTTAAATGCAGGGTAAAAAATGGGAGAAAAAACAATTCACGCGCCCGATTTGCGTGAATCACAAACGATTTGCCATGTAGGCAAAAAATGCTTAGATGGTTCAAATCTGGGGTGGTAGAGGTGTTCAATAGGTACTAGGTGTAGTTGAGGTGTCTAAATGAATAATGAGAACAACTTTGAGGGGCTACAAATGACTTTGGCCTAAAAAAAATTATACATCTCAATACGATGAATATGCACTCCAATCATATTTCATTAGTTTCGAATTATGTACATGATTGTCATAACTTAGATGGTTAGCCTCCACAATATCATCACAAAATATGAGAAGCTTCATATCACCTTCAAAATGCAGATTAACACCGATCAACTTCAAGTTATATAACAATATCAATGACAAATCTAGTATATAATTCAACAAGTAGGGTTTGGAGAAGATTAAGTGTACGCATACCCTACCCATACCTTGCTGAGATATAGAGATTGTTTCAAATAGACCTCAACTCAAGGACCATAGTAGTGCTATAATGTCAAAAGAAATTGAGAATGTACATTTTTTTATAAAGAAATTAAAGCACTTTTATAAACTCATGGAAGGATCTACTTCGGAAGAAAAGGGCTAGATACTTTGCTAGAACACAAGATAATACAAAATTCTCTCGTAATCAAATAAAATACCAGACATTTATAAATTACTTGTTACTATTAGGCATTTGATCTGAAAGTAAGATTAAGTTGTTTCCAAAAAGTTTCTTTAACTGCAAGTCATCAAAATTTTGATCATATATTGGATTCAACTAAGTAAATTACTGAATAAAAGACTATTTGTCATAGTTTCAAAAACTTCCTGCCAGGTGCCAGCCTAGCTATTTAATAAATTTTAAAAAAATCTAGTAACTCTGACTTATTCAAGCATGCACACTATATTGCTACAGTCATTCTAGAACAGTTACTATAAAGAGCACGAGAATACAAAAGTCTCGTGTTTACCTATAAACGTCTTCAGTAAGATCAAGTTGAGCACCGAAAATTGGGATCTCAATAACACCAACTGAAGTGCCTAAACCCAAATCATTAACAAAATAATTCTTGTACAAAATACAATAATCTATTACTCAACTTGTGTGATTATCCAAGTTGAGAAGAAAAGTTAAAAGTTGGGTTTGGTATTGTAAATTTATCAAATTACTAATCAAATGCCTTTAAAGCTGCAGACAAATTACTCCTTTTTCTGGACAATTGGTACTCTATAATTGTAAGTAAAATGTATTATGTAGCTTCTCATATAGCTTAATTTCAAGCTCTCACATTTTAGCTTAAAGTGGAGTAGATGCACAGATGCAGTACAGTTTTTAAATATATTTTAGCAAAAGAATTAAATTACCATATAGTGATAGTGGGTGGCCTTGTTCAAAATGCAGCTGCTAGTTTGGAAATCAGAAATCTTGTTGGAGTAGCAATCTGGGTGTATAGAGATCTTAGAAGCATTGATAAAGATGTCAGACCTAGAACACAATTAAAAGATAGTATTGGATGATAAAATTGAAGCATATCCTAAAAGGAATTAAAATAGTATAAAATTATAACCTGGTATTTAAGTGGAGAAGGGTAGAGAGGCAGGCCCATTATCCACAAAGTTTAGAAGGTTGTGATTGGTGATGGATTTCTCGGTTATCAAAAAAAAAATATAACCTTATTAATCAATTCATAAATTGATGAATATGAGTCATTGGGAATTTGGGATGTTACACTGTATGACTCCCTAATTCATTAACATCTGAATAGAAATGAACATAAACAACCTCTATATACACACAAAAAAAAAAAAAAAACTCAAATAGAAAGGAAACACATGGGTAAATGACCAACTAAATACAAAATAACTCTTGATGGAGTCAACTTTTCCCATTAAATACCAATACAAAATACAACAAACAACAAAGTGGACAAATTCTCAATATCTTGTGGAAGATCGTAATTGTAAATTTTGGCACAGTGTAAAGCATGCTTGAATTTTTCAGTGACATTATTGTTTTTGTAGGTGGTAGACCTCCAACTGCAACCCGGAAAGGAAATAAGACTTTAAATCTTGAAATCATTACTAATGAATCATTGCAATGTTTAGCTCTTTAGGCAGAGCTACTAATATTCAAAATGCGCACTCTTCTTAAAACTCTTTATTTCTTTTTGATCCCAATATTACACGTTGATGGAAAAAAAAAGGACAACCTGGTGCACAAAGCATCTTGCATTAACAGGTTCGGGGGAAGGGTTGCACCCCAAAGGATGTTGATGTAGTCATGTAGACAACCTACCCTAATGCAAGCATTAGTGGATGCTTCCATGCTTGAACCCACCACATATAGATCATATAGACAATTTTAGTCACACCTTGATGAGTAGATAAGGATTATTTTTGGGACAGGCCTCATCAATATTTTTGTCACGACAAATCACTCAATGATTAAGTATCTATCCTTTCTTTTGTGTACAGTGAGCTACGTATTTTATAGGATATTCTCAGTTCTTGATATTAATGATACTACATCTACGTTCATATAATATGTATGAAATTTTATATTGTACTACTTTCTAATGAAACAGCTTTAAAATTTCTAACTACAAGGGCCAATGTAAGTGTAGTGCCACATCAAGTTATAAATTTCACATAAAGAACATACCCTTGAGCACCTATAATTAAGGTGCAACTATCCTTCTCCTTGTTCTGTTCCTGACTTTGCAATTAGCTAAATAATCCAGTTTGACGATTTGCAATTGTCTTGTTCCCGTTTCTTGTTCATTTCCTGAGATTGTCATTTCCTTAATAATTCAATTTAACGTTTTGCTATATTATTGTTGTATTGCACCAAGGAATTACATCTTCAGTTTTTGAAAATGCCAGTTCATATAATGAATTGTTTGACCTTCCAATTATAATTGTAGTTAGTCCTGTATTCAATCGAATGTTGAGCCAAAGAGCAAAAAGTAGGCAAAATTCAGAAGTATCTTGTTGTAGACACACAATTTTTTGACTAAACATAAAATTTTATACTATTTTAATTCCTTAAATATTTATTTTATGTCTAAGTTAGATATTTTTTTTTCTTATTTTTGTAAGTTTATTTTAAAAGATTTGAAAATAACAAAAAATATATGTTTTACTTTTAATTTAGTATTTCTTAATTATAATTGATAATTAGCTTCTTAATTTTTGTTAGCTGAAAAAATAATTATTATTATATATATTATATTATATTATATTAACCTAAACCTACCCATCACCCCACTTCTCCCTGCTAATTACCACAATTCCACTACCCCAACACATCCACATACACGTACACGGTACAACACCCCCCCCCCCCCGCACTTCCCCCTATACTACTCCACACACTACACACCTACGTACTACAACACCCATATACACATACATTTATATACTACCTACACTTCCCACAGATGCATACACAGACGGAAGGAAAAGAAAACAAGATCAAAAACATTTTTTCATCCAAATAACACACTGACACGGAAGAAAGCAAAAAAAAAAAGAAAAATCATCCAACTACACTAAACGAGCAAGAAGAAAAACACTTCCATTTTATTTTATTCTTTTTTTTCAAACAATAATCATACATTCACATTTTTTTTCTTACCTATTATTTTCATATCAACACAAATACATATACCATCACAAACAACTTACAAAAATTGTGGGTGTTCTAATCGAGCTTCGATTAAGATTTTACGGTATTCAATCTTACCTTATCTCTTTATTTATTTATTTATGGAATTTGATGTAATTCTATGACAAGTTTTCTTATATTTTGCTTTATTCATTAATTTGATTGAAATGACGAATGTGTTAAGAGTTATATCTCTTTTTAAATAGCTTTATTTGATGAAAAATGTTGTGGGTGTTCTAATCGAGCTTCGGTTAAGATTTTGCGGTATTCAATCTTACCTTATCTCTTTATTTATTTATTTATGGAATTTGATGTAATTCTATGACAAGTTTTCTTGTATTTTGCTTTATTCATTAATTTGATTGAAATGAAGAATGTGTTAAGAGTTATATCTCTTTTTAAATAGCTTTATTTGATGAAAAATTATTGTTGTTTATTTTGTCCAATAAAGAATGAGATTTATTTTAGCAATTTGTCATTGTTTTGTTGGATTAATAAGAAATTACAATATGCGTAGGCCTAATTTTGTCATTAACTTTAAGATAAAAAATAAAAATATAATATGTGTAGGCCTAATTTTAACATTAACTTTAAGGGTGAATAAAAAATAAAAAAAATACAAGATAATCCAAAATTTATATTGTATCCTAGAAGTTTAGATTTGTTTTATTTTATTTGATTTTATTTAATATTTTCTTATAACATTAGATGGGTTTTAGGCATGTTAAAAAAATATTTGTTTCAATTAAGAATGTGGTTACACATCTTTTTTGAAATACTTAAAAAGTAATTCAAGGATGTGGTGACACACCTTGATAAAATTATTCTAATATATATTTTATTTAATTGAAATCAAGATGTGAAATATAGAATATTAGGTAACACACTTGAGAGAATAAAGCAGTTATGCTTCGAAGCTATTAAATATCAAAACCAAGAATGCGGTTACGCATCTAGATTGAAACCAAATAAAAGTTCAACAATAAAAATATGAGCAAAGTTGTAGCATATAAAATATGTCCACAAATAATTTAAAAGTAGGTAGAAGTCAATAAAAGCGACCGTGCTAGAACCATGGGATTCGAGGGATGCCTAATACCTTCCTCTCGGTCAATAGAATTTCTTATCTGAATTTCTAGTTCGTACACCATATAAAAAGTCATTGTCTTTTGATTAGGAATTAAACAAAAAGGTGACTTGGAACACCATAACTCAATTCCAAGTGACGACTCTGAAAAAATAAAAATAATCCCTAATCAATACTGTCACTTTAAATTGAAAAAAATCCTTATTGCCATGCGTGAAAAAGGGGTGTGACACTTGTCATGAGAAATGTAGAGCACTACATAACAATATTCACAGTATCATTTACCTACTTTGTCTTTTGGCACGGTGCCTTCCCCACTACCATTGATACGCCAATCCTATAAAATCTCTCACGTTTATAGCAATAAACATAGCCAACTAAATCAGCATACATGTTAACATGAGACGTGAATCACTGATGTTGATCAAATCTCTTATTTTCAAGTCACTTCAAGCAAAGGAAGAACCTAACTCATTTACAAGAGCACTTTAGCTAGCAAGATCGGCACACCAATACCTTGTCGCTTTAATAATTCTGTAATGGTGCTACAAGGAAAAACTTAAACAACTTACAACAAAATTACAATAATCTACCTATGAAATTAACCATATCAATAATAATTGGATATCAGAATATTTTTTTATCTTAGCTTCTCAATCAAACGGTGAACTTTCAAACAACATAGAAAGCTAAAAAGTTCATACTATTAACATTAATCTCAAGATCTACGTCAGTTCAAACTGTTGGGTTTTAAAGGTGTGAACAGAAAATGAAGGGTTGTGACTCTCCTGAAAAGTTGTGACTATACCGAAGGGTTGTGACCTTTATGAAAAGTTGTGTCCTTTCTAAAGGGTTGTGACCGTTTGAAAGGTTATGCCTTTTCCAAAGTGTTGTGACCTTTCTGAAAGGTTGTCTTCTTTCCAAAGGGTTGTGACATTTACCCTTTGTTGGCTATAAATAGAAAGGTTTTCTTTCATTTTTCAGCATCGAATTCTTCCCTTCTTTTGCATACATTTCTGACAAAACAAAATTGATTGATCGTGTCTGTGTGTGTGATTCGTTGCTGTCATTTTGAGTTCGTTGAAATTATCGAAGTTTGAGGTACCGCTACTTCTTTAATGGTTAATCCATTTTATCTTGGGAGGAATTAATCTGCAACCTCGGGTACTTGAGGGGATTAAATTTATTAAGGACACACAGTGGGTTCTGTGGACTCGGATAGTTCTTTGTGTTTTTCTTTTCATCTTTTATTATTTCTGGTTTGCTAATCTGAATACAGGAGTTAACAAGCTTAAGAAATTTAATCCTGGTATTTTCTATGGTAAGGAAATTACTTCTATTTTATGTGTTCTTTTTATTGGGGAAAGAAAAAGAAGAAAAAGAGAATTATTTTATCATATGATAAAAGAGATTTGGGATGAATTAGTACTACTTTAATATGTTCGAGTATATTTTTTGTAGTAAATTTTCCTTGGATGGGTAAGATTATTTTTATTTTCTTCCCCAGTGCATTCAAGCATTGCACCCTTTCAGTTTTCTTTTCAATGAGAAAAGTTATTTTGTGCATAAAGGCTAAGATGAACACTTTAATTTTTTCCCTATATTCTTGGTTTTATATAACTATGAGAAGAAGTAAATGAACAAATGTTGTCTCCTAACAATATTTGAACATGAGTTTAGTTTCTTGTTGAAATTAAATGTCTTCTTGAGGAAAATAGGAATATGATGGAAACTGAGAAAAGGAAAAAAAAATTAGCAAGAAAAGTGACTTGCATGGAATTATTGCTGACAGATAGAATATAATTCAATGAGAGTAAAAATCAGGTTCTATCTTTATTTCCCTTGATTATTATTTTCTTTTTCTATTCTTTATAAGTTATGAAATTTATTTCATTAATGTTAGGATAGATGGTCATTATGTGATGATCTCAGAATATGTCTTTATCATTATTAATATGTATTATGTTTAGAGGAGGAAAAATAAAACTTTTGTAGTTTTCTACTCCATGTGAAATTTGATTGTGTTTGACTTTTGGAGATTTTTATTTTTACTCCTTTGGTTTGAAGAATATAAGAACTTCATGAACAAATAAGATTGTGCATTGATTTGAAGAATATAGAAACTTCATCAATTTGTTAAATACTCTGTTTGAATGAATATTCTAACTTGAAGAGTACAAAATCTTCGTCAGGAATATTAAGGCTAAATGATTGAAAAAAATAAAATCTTCATTGTTAGCTCGAAACAGTGTTGTATTTGAGGTTTCTGGAGATTAAAATCTTTTTGATTTACTACTCTGTCTGAGTGTGAAACTGTTTCGAAGAATATTAAAACTTCATCAGAATTCAAGGTTCATTCGGTTAACGATTAGAAGAATATAAAAACTTCATCGTTAAACTAGAAACAAGTTGTATAAAGATTGAATCTTTATTGTTAGTATTCTAAATACTAAGTGGTTTGTCTAGTTGTGACAAAATAGGAAAAGAAAAACACTAGTGACATAAAATTAGTGATTTTTGTGCCTGCAATGGATATTTATATGGATTAAATGTCCAAAAGAAGGCTTCGTGTTGCCAATGTGTAAGCATGGGAAAAAATATGTGGAAAATAATTTCAAATACTTGAAAAATATTTTTGAGAACATATTTAAAATGTGGGGGGTTCTTTACTTGTGATAAAGACAAAATTAGACATACTATCTAATTTAAATTTGAAAGTACAAGATATGAAATTTAATGACATTCTTGTATTGTATTAGACCCACAAAATTCTTGGAGTATATTTGATATTGTGGACGTTGAATCTCTCTTGACTACTGTTGATACCCAATTTTGACCGACATTTAACCCTTTTTGGGAATGCTATTCGATTAAATACGTATTTTAAAATATATTTTGAGTTTAAAATTTTAGTCAATTTTGCCTAAAAAAAAAGATTTATATATTTTAGTAAGCTTGATTTATAAAAATTATTGTAATTATTATTTAAATTATTTTATTATTATATCTATCGATGGTTAAACTCAAAATAATTATTTTACTCAAATATTTTAAAATATTGTATAAAAAATAAAAAATATTTTAATATATGTGGTATTTTAATTGGATAGCATTTCCTTAATTTCCTCTTAATTATTTAATTTCTAGCCTATTCTATTCTAATTCACTGCAACTCTAGCCACCTCAATCCAATTTTGTTTTTCAACTATAGATTTTTATATCAATTTTAGTTGCAATATTAGCCATCATTCATTGCAATTATAACCCTTTTTGTCCAAATCTTGAAACATTAGTTTAAATCT
Organism: Solanum acaule; assembly: GCA_036250505.1. Lineage (NCBI taxonomy): Eukaryota > Viridiplantae > Streptophyta > Magnoliopsida > Solanales > Solanaceae > Solanum > Solanum acaule. The sequence continues at coordinate 11,762 of JAJOOR010015948.1, read as the reverse complement.
GAACCGTCCATCCTTTAAGTTAAATCCTAGATCGAATCCTAGCCACTCATCTAAAATAATCTAACGGTCTATATTCAATCAATATTTTCTTTCCTATGCAAAGAAGACCCCAACCCTAAAAAATATTCATTCCATTCTCTCCTCTCCTCTCTAAACCCGCTACCCCCTCTCTCAAAATTTTCTCCGATCAGCAGCAGCCACCACGAGAGCAGCAGCCGATGAAGACCAGAGGCGGCGACGCCTCCTCCCTCCTCGTCTCCTCCAGCTCCGGACAGCGAGCTCCGTAACAGCAACAGCTCGGCGAGAAAACAGCAGCAACATCTGCTCCTTTCATCAACTCTGGTGAAATCGTCTCCGTCTCCGTCTCCAACGACTCCGAAAGTAGCAGCTCCAGCCAGCGAGAACCAGCTTTGAACTCTGGTGAGATTCACTCCGACCAGTAGGTCTGCCCCTCTCTTCTCCGGCGAAACTCGAAGAATTCAACAACAACACACATCATTTTGACAAGAGCTCTAGGTTAACTTTTCTTTTTTTTTTAAATTTCTACCGATTTAAGATGTTGACAGATCTGTTCAGATCTATCCAGGTATGATTTTCTAATTTTTTTTTTGTTTTACACTTTTATTTTCTTGTTCTTATTCTCTCCATGAATTTCTTTGAGATATGAAGTTTGCCATTGTTCTGGGTAAATTCCTATATGAGTTATGCTTAAATTTGTCCCAATAGTTCAAACGTTAATATTGCTCCTTTCGATTGAATATGACTTGCTATTATATGAGATAATATTAGTAAAAATTTGACCGATTTCGGTTAATAATGTGGTACTTTGATTTCTTCTGATTATGCTAATCTGTTAATATTTTATTGCATATAATTGACTACTTAAAATACTCAATAAATCTTTCTGATGCTTGAAGCAAGATTTTGGCTTGCTTTAACGCAATACGATTTGTTTAAATTGATTTGGTTGTTGCTTGATTCATTAAATTGATATTATTGCTATAATCGACTCTTACCACATCTTTGACTTGTTTGTATGGTAAAATTATGAAATTTGTATTGTTTGAGCTGTAAAAAATTCTCGTCTGTTTGTGATGTGATTCTAAATGGAAAGTTTGTTAATTGACTCCCTTCCCTTAATTTAAATTAGGACAGATTCTTACATGTTTAGTTTATGGTAAACTTTTTTTAATTGAAAAAGGGAATTTGGCTGATTAGTTTTACCTTATTTAAAATCAAGCAGATTTCGTATTTGGTTGTAATTGGTAAAAAATATAAAGTAAATTAAGTAATTTGTCATCCTTAATAAGGAAAATGTTAATTGATCCTTAATTTATTTTTCTCTTATTGTGTGTCCTCCTATTCACTATAAATGAGACTCTTCCCTCATTCATTCACTCACACTCACATCTTGACTTTGCTCATACTTGCATACTAAAAAAATATATTGCTCTCTATTCTTAAAACAAAGAATTAAGTTTTCCGGTAAACGCACTAATGCACCTCTACTCGCTATTTTTGCTGTGTTCGTGTCGGTTATTGGACTAAGTGTGGGTCTTCATTGCTGTTAAATATTTCTGATTTAACTGGTTAGTTGTTCTTCCATTAGTTTAATTTCATCCTTGCATTATTATTTTGAATATAATTGGGTATTAATAAATAAAAGGAACCATCCGGGTCAGTTTTCTTCTCCCTTATTATGTGTGATTTTATATGATTTGGTGAAATTTGTGTGTTTGCTGTGAATTGCTTTTATATGTCTATTAGTCATTATCATGCTATGATCTCTTGTTGGGTGTTATTATGTTAAACAGGTTTTTGAACTTGCAGTTCAAGTTGAAGAGTCGCCATGAGATGAGATTACTTAATTTTTGTATTTTTGAATTCGTATTTATTATTTATTTCGATTTGTAATAACCTTGTAGCAATTCTAACTCTCTATATATAATATAATTTGGGGAATCGCCTAAGGGGGAAGGGGAATTATGTGCTACTTGTTTACTTATTTTTATCGCAACTTATTTGTGTTAGAAACCATGCTTAGAGGATGGTGATTTGATTGATAGTCCGTATTTTTAACAAATCTATTTTAGATCCAACTAAAATAAAACAAAATATGCCATTGTCATTAATCACCTATTTAATCTTTAATTATAGTTTAAAAGTTGATCGTGTTTGAATTGCTTATTATAATATGTTATTGGATTGGCATTAACCACCGTCTTAAGTATTAACAAAATAAACGATATATGTTAGCTTCTTGTTTCATCTAATTCAATTAAGTTCTTTTTCATAAAATAATTGAATAAAATTTTGAATGTTGTCATAATATGTTATATATTAAAATATTATCTTGTCATCTTAGATACCATGCCTATAGGATCTAAATAATTTTAAATATTGTGAAAGTGTAGTATGTATGCATATTGGTTTAAATAGTTATAATGTATGCATAAGATCAGAAATTAATCCTAGCATTTCACTTAGAAACTATGCCTACAGGACTAAAAAATTAAAAAATAAATAAAAGATAACTTTCAGCATGTTAAAATTGAAATAAATCTGCTTTGAATATGTTTTGCTCACTGTTAAATAATATCTGAAATCAAGTTATTTTCTGACACTTTAAATAAGATAATAAATTGTTCAGCATGCTAATCTATTTAAAATAATCTGTCTTGTTCACCATTTGAATCTGGTCACTGTTAAACAAATGTTGTGACATCACTACTTTCTTCATTTGGGGTTAGAAAATCATGCCTAATGGTGCTATGCAATGTTCTAATTTTTTTTAGTCATAAGTATTATTGATTTCCAGCATGCTAAACTGCTTAAAATATTATGTATTGGTCACTAATTAAATCTACTACTGTTAATAAATTGATCCTTGCGTTTTAACTTCAAAATTGGTCTTGATTAAATCTTGCTCCCAAGAATAAATTATGTATTGTATAATTGCTTGCTTCTCTAAAATAATAAACTTTCTGCATGCTGTAATAGTTTTTTGTCATCTCAAATAGGTTGCCCTGCAATTTAAAATTGATAAATAATTATTTTCTGCAATTGACTTAAAACTTGCCACCTTATTTACTTGCTACTTCTATTAAATCTGCTCCAAAATAATTAATTTTCTGTGTCATAATTAAGTGTTTTGCCACTTAAAATCAGCTATTGTATTTTTGCAAATTGACTGTCTTTTAAAATATTTCTTTGCATTATTAATAAATTTGCCACTGTTTCTAAATACATTTCTGCATTTGTAATCACTTTATAGTCACCTTCAAAATTAGTCTAATAAGCTTTCTGCACTTGTAACTATTTTCTGCTCCCCTTAATTAAATAATTATGTTGTCAATGCATGTTTCTATGTCACACATTCAAGCATGAGACCTTTTCACTCTATCTGTGTTTGTCAGTATGTTAATTAAAATCTAGAGGCCAATATGAGACTTATGTGCTAAATACTCGTCCAAATTGTTTCACTTGGTGTCTAGGTGGGCCTATTAAAAGCATATATTTTATTTTAGTCTAAAACCACCATAATAGTAGTTCAATGCCTCTTGGACCTTAAACGGGGATGTTAGACATCTTTTAGAGACAAAAAACATGCGGTGGTGGGGTAGGGGTAGTCTAGGCCCTAGGATATGATGACATCGACTCAGGCTTAAAGTGACAAACCTTGGTTTTGTCAGTCCCTACACAAAATCCTATTGAAAAAAAAAGAAAAAAATATGTCAAGTTCTGATCCGTAAAGTCCTTCAGAGTCTCCCTTTCCTTTTGTCCTTTTATTTGTTTATAATTACAATTGTTTGGGGTAGTTTAAATAAAATATAAAAATTGTTTGTTTACCTACTTGTGCAATTTCTGTCTTTTCGCTTATCTCTTATTATTTGTTTAATATTTTTTTGTTATTATGTTATCACTTAGTCTTGCATGCTTAATTAATTAATTAAAATAATTAAAATGCCCTTAATTATTTAATATTACGTTATCACCTAGTTTTGCATGCTTAATTAATTAAATAAATAAATGAGTCGATCTTAATTGTTTAATGTTAGTTATCACCTAGCAAACATGTTTAATAAATAACCAAATAATGAAGTGACCTTAATTGCTACTTCTAACTCCCACATAAATTGCATGAGATACGGCTGGGACCCATATTTGTGGACCTCGAGGGATGCCTAACACCTTCCCCTTGAGGTAATTTGAACTTTTACCCTGATATCTGGTTCGTTGACCTAAGTTAGATTTAGTTAGGTTAGATAGGTGCCCTAACGCGCCTTAATTCGTTAGGTGACGACTATTCAATCCATCAAAATCTCAAAAGAGTTATTAGGTTGAAAGTCTGTTTTTGCGAAAAATGGGGAGCGACAGAATGACGACTCCACTGGGGATATTAGATTCTAACCAGTACGTGTTTCATGCTTATGTGGGGTTTACTTTATTTGGTCATTTCATTGCATGTTTGGTTATTGGCATGTTAGGTTGTTATTAGTTTTTCTGGTTTATTTGTTTCCTTATTTATCGCATATTTTCCATGTTCCACCCCTTTCCCTCTTCCTTATTTGTTTATTTCCATGTTCAATCTCTTCCCTTTCTCCTAATTTGTTTGCTCGCATGCTTAATCTCATACCCTCCTTCCTTATTTGCTTAATTCTCCAATATGTTTGTATGTTTATTTCCTTTTATTATGTATGCATTTATTTACTTGTTTATTTATTTACCGCTTTTCATAAATTGCTTATATGTTATTGCTTTCCACCTAAGTGCTAAATGTTACCGCTTTAATAAACTGGAATTTCGCTCATACTTCCCCCAATTGAGACCCTCTTCCTCTTTTTATTTTGTTCTCGTGATGGTGTGTGACTATGCACATCTCACAAATACTTCAATTCTCTTCAAACACCCTATATTAGAGAGATGGTTGAGGTATGGCAGATGCAGATAGTTTTACTACCGTGGAACCATGTGTCTTCTCGCATAGAATTCCTTTCAAGTCCGTGTCAAACCAACTCTTAGAATTTTCAATTAGGTCATACATGTTGCACAAACCTTAGGTGGTTTGATCCCTGGTGTCAATCCACACAGTTAGTAGCCACCCTATCGTCTAAAGGGCCCCAACACCCTTTAAACAAATTGCATATTTATGTATCAATGTGATCACAATATTTAAATTAAGCCAAACTTTTCCAAAATGGAGTTTAGAAGTCATTTGTTGTTTGTTTACAGAGTCATGGATGCTTTCAACTCCCAAACCCGCAAATGGTCGTGGAGGTAAACTACAAGCTAAGGAACTGATGGATTGATATTAAGAGAAACCGCAAAAGAGAGATTCATCAGTTGTTGGGCGGTCTTACCTACCTCATATACTTGAATTTTGGGACCCTGTGAGGATGGTCTTCAAATTTGTGGATTTTGACTTGACACCAACAATTGAGGAGATAAGTGATTTCATTGACCTGCCATACCACGAGTGTGAAATGATGATACCATATAAGCCATCATCAAAGGAGTTTTTAAAAAGTTTGGGAATGAAGGCAAATTCAACCTTGCCTTCTTTAGACCTTGGGTGGATTCATTTCGACTTTCTATATTCACGCTTTGGCCGAGAGGATAGTTATTACTCTTTTAGTGATGAGTTTGAGTGCTCCGTCGAGGAATGAGAAACATATCGTCTAAATGCCTTTGCCATTGCCCTATTAGGATCCCTGGTTTTTCCTAAGATGAGGGGAAGGATTGACAGAAGCTTGGGTTATGTGGTACAAGATTTAGCTCAAAGAGAGGACGAACCTAGGAAAACCCTAGTACCCATGATCTTGGCGAAAATAATGAGGAGTCTGTCAGCATGCGTCGATGGTCGAATGTTTTTCGAGGGATGCAACCTTTTGCTGCATTTATGGGCTATTGAACACTTCTACCTATGGTCTGACACGGTAGATATCTTTCTTGGTTATGGCAACAAGATTGATAATCATCCAAGAAGAATGGTAGCTTTCACCACCCCCGTAGGATTCGCAGACTGGCAGATGTTTTTGATTGAGCTCGAGAGCTGTCGCATCCAATAGAAGCTCCATTGGTTGTCCACCCCTCATGCAATAGTAAGAGGCGATGACCGATACCTCATTGAGCTTATTGGCTTAAAGGGTGTTCCACCATACGCTCATCTTCGAGTACTTCGCCAATTTGGGCGAACTCAAGTAATTCCACTCCGATCTGACATGTAGCAGTTTCAGTATGAATTTGGATTAGATAAACCACAAGTCCACAACATACTTCGTAGATGGGAGCGGGTGTTGACCATTCCTATGGGTGCACGGCAGGCCTTATGCACACGTGAATATTACATATGGATCCTAAAAGAGGCTAAAGACAGAGAATTTAATGGGGAAGGTTACTATGGGCTCACTGATGAAAGGGAAAACATATGGGCACGCAACGTGTTAAAGATCGGACATGAAGTCATTCCCTATACAAGAAGTCAATTGGCGCCAAGCTCCTGGAACCGATATCTTCAAGATTTCAGAATTTAGGATGACTTTCCCATTGTTACCCCATTTCCCTTAGTTTATTTCAGTTTTTGTTTTTCAACTATGATGTATTGTTCGAATTTTATAATAAATAAAGTTTGTTTATTTTCTCTAATCTAAACTCCAAATTGGCAAATAAGGCTCGAATTAATTATTGTGCATCACTTATATGCCGTCTTAGGCCTACCTCTGGCTCAACGAGGCTCCCTGCATTTAGGGTGTTTATCTTAAAACAATGTGTTTATCATCTCAATTTATAAACGCTCTAACTTGAGTTTCTTTTGCTTTTACTTTTGTTTTACCCTTCCCCAATGGTTGATCTGTAGACCATGGTTTACCACATGCAATCAAAGGACGCTCTTCCTTCTCTTCCAAATGAGAACCGCAAAGGGAAGAGGAAAGCGACTAATGAGAAGGTTATGAGTAAGACTATTGAAAAGAAACATCCTTCAGACGAGTTGATCTCAAGATTGGAAAAGAAAATAAGGGAATTAAAAGAAGAAGTGTCTGATATGCGCGAGTGGGCCAAGTTGTTACTCTCTGTCGATCCCACTCTGGATACAAACATAGATAAGCCGCTTGTCACGAGTCAAGCCCATCTCCAATATAATCCTCCACCCACTCACCCTACTTCTTAAAATCAGTCAAGCTTCATTCAAATGCCTCCAAAGAACACCCACTTTCCAAATTACCCATATCCTCCTTATTAGGCTTATGCTTCCAGACCTCCATATCTTACTCCTCGTCTGCTGAGTCCTACCTTACAAGCTCCTCAATATCAAACATCTCTACACCAAGTACCTTGGTATTGTGCACCGCTCATACCATATCAAATTCCTTCATATCAAATGTCTCCATATCAAAAGCCTACTTATCCTGTTCACATTATCAAAATCCTTACTCAAAAAAATATTTGCAAAAATCTATTCAATGTTGAGAAGAGGTCCATCAAAATTTACACTCATTTGACTGAGCCTATATTTATTCTATGAAAAGTTGAGGCTTCCTGGTCACATCGCTCCTATCAGTGAAATAAGGATGAATACACGTGCAAGTGGATTGAACCCTCTAAGGTTTGTGCCTATCACTCAGGGATGAAAGGACATACCATAGAAGAATGTCGTGATCTGAAATGCACGGGGTCTTACCGTCTAGCCGTTGGTACTCCGCATCTTCACGGAGAATTCAATTTCACTGGGTCCATGTCGGAGATAGCGGGGCAGTCGTTACACCATTCGTGCAGGTCGACCCTCAAAGCAATAATGTATGCTCCTTCTATGCTGTCCAGAAAAGAAAAATGCAATTCATTCAGCTCGAATATTGCCTTTTGTCCTCCTCCTTCACTCTACATCGTAGAGACAATAGGTTAAACTCCTTCATGTACTTTCTCATAGAAATTTTGGAAAAACCCTGTTTCAGATTCTTAAACTTATTTATGAATTCCGCTTCGACATCACCTGGTAGAAATTAATCCTTAAACTTCAGAACTTCTTGTTCTTCGTAGCGTTTCTCCTCCAGCAGTCCCCATTCAAAAGGATTCTATCTAGTCTGGCCCAGATACAACATCAGCAATTGATTAATACCAAGATCATATGCTTAGAGAGCTTCGCGCCAATGGAATCCCAACAGCGAACATGTCGAAGTTCATTTGAAGCAGTTTTCTTCTCCCTTATTATGTGTGATTTTATATGATTTGGTGAAATTCGTGTGTTTGCTGTGAATTGCTTTTATGTGTCTATTAGTCATTATCATGCTATGATCTCTTGTTGGGTGTTATTCTGTTAAACATGTTTTTGAACTTGAAGTTCAAGTTGAAGAGTCGCCATGAGACGAGATTACTTAATTTTTGTATTTTTGAATTCATATTTATTGTTTATTTCGGTTTGTAATATTCTTGTAGCAATTCTAACTCTCTATCTATAATATAATTTGGGGAATCGCCTAAGGGGGAAGGGGAATTATGTGCTACTTGTTTACTTATTTTTATCGCAACTTATTTGTGTTAGAAACCATGCTTAAAGGATGGTGATTTGATTGATAGTCCGTATTTTTAACAAATCTGTTTTAGATCCAACTAAAATAAAACAAATTATGCCATTGCCATTAATCACCTATTTAATCTTTAATTATAGTTTAAAAGTTGATCGTGTTTGAATTGCTTATTATAATATGTTATTGGATTGGCACTAACCACCGTCTTAAGTATTAACAAAATAAACGATATATGTTAGCTCCTTGTTTAATCTAATTTAATTAAGTTCTTTTTCATATAATAAATGAATAAAATTTTGAATGTTGTCATAATATGTTCTATATTGAAATATTATCGTGTCATCTTAGATACCATGCCTATAGGATCTAAATAATTTTAAATATTATGAAAGTGTAGTATGTATGCATATAGGTTTAAATAGTTATAATGTATGCATAAGATCAGAAATTAATCCTAGCATTTCACTTAGAAACTATATCTATAGGACTAAAAAAAAAAGAAGATAACTTTCAGCATGTTAAAATTGAAATAAATCTTCTTTGAATATGTTTTGTTCACTGTTAAATAATATCTCCAATCAAGTTACTTTCCGACACTTTAAACAAGATAATAAATTGTTCAGCATGCTAATCTATTTAAAATAATCTGTCTTGTTCACCATTTGAATTTGTCACTGTTAAACAAATGTTGTGACATCACTACTTTCTGCATTCGAGGTTAGAAAATCATGCCTATAGGTGCTATGCAATGTTCTGATTTTTTTTTTAGTCATAGGTATTATTGATTTCCAGCATGCTAAACTGCTTAAAATAATCTGTATTGGTCACTAATTAAATTTGCCACTGTTAATAAATTGATCCCTGCGTTTTAACTTCAAAATTGGCCTTGATTAAATCTTGCTCCCAAGAATAAATTTTGTATTGTATAATTGCTTGCTGCTCTAAAATAATAAACTTTTTGCATGCTGTAATAGTTTTCTGTCATCTCAAATAGGTTGCCTTGCTATTTAAAATATATAGATAATTATTTTCTACATGTTTACTTAAAACCTGCCACCTTATTTACTTGCTGCTTCTGTTAAATCTGCTCCAAAATAATTAATTTTCTGTGTCATACTCATAATTAACTGTTTTGCCACTTAAAATTAGCTATTGAATTTTTGCAAATTGACTGTCTTTTAAAATATTTCTTTGCATTATTAATAAATTTGCCACTGTTTCTAAATACATTTCTGCATTTGTAATCGCTTTTCTGTCACCTTCAAAATTAGTCTAATAAGCTTTCTGCACATGTAACTACTTTCTGCTCCCCTTAATTAAATAATTATGTTGTCAATGCCTGTTTCTATGTCACACACTCAAGCATGAGACCTTTTCACTCTATCTGTGTTTGTCAGTATGTTAATTAAAATCTAGAGGCCAATATGAGACTTATGTGCTAAATGCTCTTCCAAATTATTTGACTTGGTGTCTAGGTGGGCCTATTAAAAACATATATTTTATTTCAGTCTAAAACCACCATAATAGTAGTCCAATGCCTCTTGGACCTTAAACGGGGATGTTAGGCATTTTTTAGAGACGAAAAACATGCGGTGGTGGGGTAGGGGTAGTCTAGGCCCTACGGATATGATGACATCGACTTAGACTTAAAACGACAAACCTTGGTTTTGTCAGTCCCTACACGAAAGTCTATCGAAAAAAAATATTAAAAAAATGTCGAGTGTTGATCTGTAAAGTCCTTCAGAGTCTCCCTTTCCTTTTGTCCCTTTATTTGTTTATAATTACAATTGTTTGGAGTAGTTTAAATAAAATATAAAAACTGTTTGTTTGCCTACTTGTGCAATTTTTGTCTCCTCGCTTATCTCTTTATTATTTGTTTAATATTTACTTGTTATTATGTTATCACTTAGTCTTGCATGCTTAATTAATTAATTAAAATAATTAAAATTCCCTTAATTGTTTAATATTACGTTATCACCTAGTTTTGCATGCTTAATTAATTAAATAAATAAATGAGTCGATCTTAATTGTTTAATGTTAGTTATCACCTAGCAAGCATGTTTAATAAATAACCAAATAATGAAGTGACCTTAATTGCTACTTGTAACCCCCACATAAATTGCATGAGATACGGCCGGGACCCACTTTTGTGGACCTCGAGGGATGCCTAATATCTTCCCCTTGAGGTAATTTGAACTCTTACCCTGATCTCTGGTTCATTGACCTTAGTTAGATTTGGTTAGGTTAGATAGGTGCCCTAACGCGCCTTAATTCGTTATGTGACGACTCTTCAATCAATCAAAATCTCAAAAGAGTTGTTAGGTCAAAAGTCCCTTTTTGCGAAAAATGGGGCGCGACAACTAGTATATGATATGACTAGTATAAAATCACAAAACTATATTACTCGTTCAAAAGAATTGATTCTTTGTTGAAAAAGTATCACTTAAAATATTGTGAGTTTTCATGAAAAGATATGTCTATTAAAATAATTTTTTTTGTATAGACATGAACATTGGTGAAAAGTGATATGTTATGTTTGTGTTGTAAAACAAACATTTGGGTCATATTGCCCTTATTGGATCGATGAGACTATGATAATGGGTAATTCTATAACAAATTGAATGTTACGGAAAGATCCTTCTGAAAAGGACATATGGTAGGGTGTTGACTCTAAAAGAATGTTTGTATTTGAGAAAGTTATAAAAAGTAAAGAACAAAATATTTGTCAAAATATTTGTGGAAAAAGGTTACCTCACAGAAGGTCTTTTCAAACTTAATATTTCTGTTTGTTCTTACTTGCTTGAATCAAATTGTTTGTGACATAAATGCTTGGGACATGTCAATTACAAAACCTTGCACAAAAAAAAAAAACTGATCAACTTAGAAGTTTTGCCTAACTTTTAGTGCAATAAATCAAAATGTCAAGTATGTGTTGTTGAAAGGAAGTTTAATACCTTAGAATTGATTTACATTGACATTTGTGATATGAAGTCAACACCATCTCGTGGTGGAAAAAGTGTTTCATAAATTTTATTGACAATTGCACTAGCTATTGTTATGTTTATTTGCTGAATGGTAAGGATGAAGCAATAGAAACATATTGACAATATAAAACTGAAGTTGAAAATCAGTTGGATAAAAAGATTGTCATGATTAGAAGTGGTAGATGTGGAGAAAATGTTGAATGTCTTATTTATAAGTTCAGGTTTACCACAAAATTTGTGGGGGGGGGGGGGGGGG
>JAJOOR010015947.1:0-21735 GCA_036250505.1 Solanum acaule | reverse complement strand
CAAAGTTGGCCAAAAACTCACTGATTTCCCACACTTAACCAAATTTCCAGATTCTGAACTTTTTTTCCGAAAGTGACTACTTCCAATTTATGCTTAAACTTTAAAAATTCATACGTTAGGCTCTAGTTTCACCTATCTATTTTTAGGGTCGCTACACCTTTAATTACTTGTTTCCGGAAGTAATTTGACTAAACGAATATAATTGTTGGTTAAAGTTAAGTTTAGACCATTTTCCTTGTTGGATTGACCCCAACCTACAAGTTGGGTTCTGTACTTGGTAACGATCGCTTATGCTTCTTTAGGGAGATGTAATTTTATCGTATCTAATTTTGGCGCCGCTGCCAGGGAATTGGGGTTTTAGATTTATTTTAGCTACATTATTGAACTTTAGTCAAATATTTCCTAATTTTACTTTTTTTTTTGGTTTTAACTATCTCAGGTTCTGACTCTAGTGTATGCTAAGTACACGGAGCCAGGGTGAACCACTTACTCCTTACGATTCAGAGTTGAACCGAACTTTGCGAAGAATGAACAATCAAGGAGTTCAAGTTAATCTTATTAGAGGCAATCTAGGTGATGAAGTTGAGTTGCAACCTCCGAGGATAGTTGGTGGGGACAACCCGGTTCCAGTTGAAAATCAATTGGGAGGTACATTGAGGGTGCATAGTCCACCAGGCCCACGACTGCATGACAACTATAGGGGCAACGTCAATATTGTTGACTCTGATGGACCTCTTGTCCTACCCCCTTTGCCTCCGGGGGACACATTTGTAGTGACCAGTAGCTTGATGCAGATGCTTACAACGAAGGGCTTGATCTCAGGGTTGCCATCAGAGGACCCATATGCTCACATAGCCAAGATAAGGGTGGTTTGCAAGAGCTGTGTAGGTCGACCAGACTTGGATATAAATGTCATCGGCTTGCGAGTGTTCCCTCTATCACTGACAGGCGACGCTGCTGTATGGTTCACTGAGCTTTCTTATAACTCAATCTATATATGGGACCAACAAAAGGATGTGTTCTTAGCAAGATATTATCCAGTGTCCAAGAAGCTCAATCACAAAGATAAGGTCAACAATTTTGTGGCATTACCTGGAGATTCTGTGAGTAGCTCTTGGGACAGATTCACTGCGTTCATAGGAGGTGTTCCGAATCACCGTATTGATAATGAGTCGCTGAAGGAATATTTCTATCGAGGTCAGGATGACAACAATAAAGTAGTGCTTGATACTATTGTTGGAGGTTCATATGGTGAGTGCACATACGCACAAATTGCAGAAAAACTGGAGAAGACCTCTGGCAACAATAAAGCATGGAGCACTACGAGGTCGGATACTAGGAGAAACACATTTGATGTTATGCTACAAACAACCAGTTTGCGGATGAGATTCGTGAGGAGATGGCTCAGATAAGGACCGAGGGGTTGGTATTGAAGCATGTGAGGGGAGGTGCGGAAAAGGTAAATGTTGTGAACTACTTAACTAGAACTCCACCATCAGTTGAAGAGTGTTACTATGAAGAGGATGCTTATGCGGTGAATGATCAGACAGGGGGTTTTCAACCAAACGCCCAAGGATCCAATACGGACAAGTGGCGGCAAGGTCAAGGAAACCAAGGTCGGAACTATGACAATTACAACCGAGAGGGTCAATATGTCCAGGATGGGAACTTCAATCTCGACAGCAACTATGGCAACATAAATGATCGGGTTGGACGTTATGTTCCCCCTCAAAATTGGGAATTTGGTACTAGGGAAGTTGGAAGAAATATGGCGCATATTGAAGATATGATGCAGAAGATGATGAGAAGGTTTGATGCAACTGATGAGAATGTGAAGGACATGAGAAATGACTTGTCTGGTATCGGTCAAAAGGTTGATGCCCATGCAGTGTCAATAAAGCATCTAGAGCAGCAGATGACTCAGTTGTCTACTACAATGAACCCACGTCAACCTAGCACTCTTCCTAGCAACACCATCCAGAATCCAAAGAATGATGGTCATTGTATGGCAGTTACTACTCGAGGGGGTAAGCAAACTAGTGATCCACTTATGCCGTCTGTGGTGGATGTTGAGATTAGAAAAGAATATGGTGTGGTAGAGGTTAGAGAAAAGTCTGAGAATGCAACAGAGAAAGAAGCGGAGCTATCTCAGAAAGTGGTCGCTATACCTAGACCTCCCCAACCTTTTCCACAGAGGTTAGTGAAGAAGACAAAAAATGGTAAATATTGCAGGTTTATTAATATGTTGAAGCAGCTTTCCATCAACGTTCCATTGATAAAAGCTTTGGAACAAATGTCTGGGTATGCGAAGTTTATGAAAGATATGGTGACAAAAAAGATCTGTGAGTTTTGAAGATGATGAGAGATTGCAGCATTGTAGCGCTATTGCTACAAGGTCACTTGTGCAGAAGAAGGAAGATCCAAGTGCTTTCACGATTCCATGTACTATAGGGTTGTTACACTTTGCTAAGGCATTGTGTCATCTTGGTGCTAGCATCAACCTCATGACATTGTCTATTTATAAAAAGTTGGGTCTAGGGGATCCAAAGCCTACTATGATGTTGTTACTTATGGCCGATCGAACCGTGAAAAGGCACATTGGTGTACTCCATGATGTGCTCGTTAAAGTGGAGTCGTTCATCTTTCTGACGGATTTTGTGATTCTTGACTGTGAGGTTGATTTTGAGGTTCCCATCATCCTTGGGAGACCATTCCTTACCACAGGGCGTTCGTTGGTTGATATGGAAAAGGGGCAGATGAAGTTCAGACTGAACAATGAAGAAGCAACTTTCAATATGTGTAGGTCCATGAAGCAGAGTGGTGAACTCCAAACGGTATCTTCTATAACTTACAGAGTTGAGAGTGAAATAGAAATGCAAATTGAAGAGCGACTAGGTGTTGAGGCACTAGCAACAGTTATGATGAATTTCGCTAGTGATGGTATTGAAGAGTACGATAAGTTGGTAGCTGCATTCGATAGGTGCGAACATCGGTCAAAACCAAAGAAATATGAGTTAGACATGAAGAATCGTGAGTCCCCAACCGCAAGACCATCTATTGTGGAGGCATCGAAATTAGAGCTTAAGGCTCTACCAATGCATTTGAGGTACGTATTCTTGGGAAAGGATGATACTTTACTGGTAATCATTGTGGCAGATTTGAATGGGCGACAAGTAGAGTGTTTTGTTTCTGTGTTAAAGAGTTTCAAGCGAGCTATTGGGTGAACTATTGCGGATATTATTGGGATCCCTCCCAGTATTTGTTCTCATAAAATCCAACTCATGCCAGATCACAAACCTAGTATCGAGCACCAAAGAAGATTAAATCTGCCTAGGCAAGAGGTATTTAAAAAAGAGATCATCAAGTGGTTGGATGCTCGAGTTATCTATCCCATTGCAGATAGTAGTTGGGTGTGTCCTGTTCAATGTGTGCCCAAGAAAGGTGGGATTACTGTGGTTCCTAATGAGAGAAACGAAGTTGTTCTGATGCGGCCCGTGACTGGATGGAGAGTCTGCATGGACTACCGGAAGCTAAATGCTTGGACAGAAAAGGACCATTTCCCTATGCCATTCATGAATCAGATATTGGGTAGACTTGCTGGTAAGGGTTGGTATTGTTTTCTTGATGGTTATTCGGGCTACAATTAGATTTCTATAGCTCTGGAGGACCAAGAGAAGACCTCCTTCACTTGCCCTTATGGGACTTTCGCCTTCAAACCGGTGCCATTTGGGTTGTGCAATGCTCCAGCGACTTTCCAACGTTGTATGATGTCGATATTCTCTGATATGGTGGAGGACATGATTGAGGTATTTATGGATGATTTCTCTGTGGTAGGTGACTCTTTTAATTGATGTTTGAATCATTTGGCTGAGGTGCTTAAAAGGTGTCAAGATTGCAATCTGGTGCTAAATGGGGAGAAGTGCCACTTTATGGTGAAAGAAGGGATTGTTCTATGTCATCGGATTACTGAGAAGGGCATTAAGGTATATAAAGCGAAAGTTGAGGTAATAGAAAAACTTCCTCCTCCTATCTTTGTAAAAGGTGTTAGGAGTTTTCTTGGGCATATAAGTTTTTATAGGAGGTTCATCAAAGATTTCTCAAAAATTGCACATCCTTTGTGCAAACTGCTCGAGAAAGAGTGTAAGTTCTATTTTGATGATGCTTGTCTAAGAGCATTTGGAGAGTTGAAGGAGAAGTTAATTACTGCACCTAACATTATTTCACCGGATTGGGGACAACCGTTTGAGGTAATGTGTGATGCGACTGGAGTGGCGCTTTGTATGGTATTGGGACAGAGGTGAGAGAAAATTCTCCATCCTATTTACTATGCTAGAAAATCTCTAAATGTGGCCTAACAGAACTATACAGTAACTGAATAAGAGCTTCTTGCGGTGGTTTTCGCATTCGAAAAATTTCGATCCTAGCTGCTTGGTACTAAGGTCATAGTGCATACTGACCATTTTGCATTGAGGTATTTGATGGCGAAGAAGGATGCAAAATCGAGGGTGATTAGATGGGTATTGTTGCTGCAAGAGTTTGATTTTGTGGTAAAAGATAGAAAGGGGACTGAAAATCAAGTTGCCGATCACTTGTCCAGATTAGAGGAAGAGGCTATGCTAAAGCTTACTGATAGGGCTGAAATTAATGATGCTTTTCCAGATGAACAGGTATTGGTTGCTTCTCATGATCTGATTCCATGGTTCACAGACTTTGCTAATTATTTGGCAAGCGATTTGGTGCCCCGGACTTGTCTTTTCACCAAAGGAAAAAGTTTATGCATGATGTGAAGAATTTTTTTTGGGATGAGCCTTACTTTTATCGTAGTTGTGCTAATGGGATTATTCGTCATTGTGTGCCCGAGGTTGACATGTTGAGTGTACTTGAAGCATGCCATTCATCGCCTGTTGGTGGGCATCATAGTGGTATTCGGACTGCGCATAAGATTTTGTAGTGTGGGTACTACTAGCCTACCATCCACCAAGATGCTCATTATTTCGCCAAGTCTTGTGATTGTTGCCAAATAGAAGGAGGGATTTCAAATAGGCAAGAGCTTTCTATGAATCCTATATTGGTGATAGAGTTGTTTCATGTATGAGGCATTGATTTTATGGGTCCATTTGTGAGTTCACATAGGATGAAGTATAGTCTTGTTGCGGTTGATTATGTATTGAAGTGGGTCGAAGCAGTTGCGCTCCCCAACAATAAAGGTAAAAGTGTCATCGCATTTTTGAAAAAGAATATATTCTCCAGATTTGGTACATCGAGCGCATTATCAGTGATGGAGGTTCCCACTTTTGTAATAAGTTGTTCAAGGCGCTACTTGAGAAATATGGTGTCCGCCACAATGTAGCCACTCCTTACCATCCGCAGACTAGTGGGCAAGTTGAAGTGTCCAACAAAGAGATCAAACAGATTTTGGCGAAGACTGTGAATGCTAATAGAACAGATTGGTCAAGGAAGCTTAATGATGCTCTATGGGCCTATCGCACCGCATACAAGATTCCCATAGGTATGTCTCCTTACCAACTTGTATATGGGAAGTGTTGACATTTACTGGTAGAGCTAGAGCATAAAGCTTTGTGGGCGATAAAAAAGCTAATTTTGGATTGGGGCAGCACATCTAATCAAAGAATGAATGACTTGAATATGCTTGATGAATTTCACCTAAAAGCTTATGAAAGTTCACCCTTGTACAAAGAGAAGATGGAGAGGTATCATGATCAAAGAATTGAAAAGGGAGAATTTGTTGTGGGTGATATTTTGCTCCTATTCAACTCTAGGTTGCGCTTGTTTCTGGGCAAACTCAAATCCAAATGGACCGGGCCATTTTTGCTCACAAAAATGCTCCCTCATGGAGTGGTCGAGCTTGAGAACAGTGAAGGAACAATGTTCATGGTTAACGGGCAAAGGATCAAGATCTATCTAGGAAACGTAGAAAGTGTGCAAGAAGTTGTTGAGGCCTATCATATTGATGAAGTCTGAGTAATCAAGAGGCCTGCGTCGTGCCGCGACGTTAAATCAAGTGCTGCTTGGGAGCCTACCCAAGATGTACAATCTAGCCAATGATAGGTTTTTGTTTTCCATCTAGTAGTTTTCTTTGTTTAGTTGATTCTCTGTGTTAATTTAGATAGGTGTTTTAGTTTTGTACTAGTGTTGGCTAGAATTAGCATAGGGTTCGTGTCTAAAAAGTGTCCAGAAAATGTAAAAATTGTTGCTCCCCAGTTTACACACAAGTGTACGTGGTCGCGCAAGTAATATAAATTCTTTAAGAAACGAGTTATCGTTCCCAAGGGACTTATGATCAATTTATATTTAACACTTAATTCTACAAATAAAAGTAAAAGTAACCTTTTCACGAATTGATGATTTATTGTTGACTACAACTAATTATGAACTAAATGAAAGTAACTAATTGTGAACGACTTTAATATTATGTTTCAAGCAAGTTAAAAGCAATTCTAGGGCTGCAGCATATACTGAATATCATGTATCTTATTATCGGCCTAGAACTAATTTCAGTTGTCAAGTTACAGGTTTATAGGGTTAATTATATGAGTCAGGCTATACCTCTCTCGTCGCCTACCCCAATTATCTACCTAACTACATCATTGAGAGGGGATAAATAGACTAATTGGCGAGCATTTATATTTCATCCTATTTCGTAACCAAGGGAGTTGTTCGTCCGGGCGTCACTCTTGAACACAAATCACCTCGACTTAACGGGTCGATCAAGCTCTCTATATCCTATGGCCTATTTAACCTCTCCTCTCCTGATTTTAAGGTTAAACAATAGATTTATCTCTAGATGGCCAGTCAAGAAATACTAAAACAAGAATATAGAAGTAACTTATAATGACAACCAAGAATTAATTCATAAAGCCTTAAATAATCAACAATCCATTCGTAGCTACAGCCCCAGAACTAGGGCGTTTAGCTACTCATGCTATTAGAAAACAAGAAAATACAATAGTTCATGCAATTTCCAGAAATTAGAAGAGTTGAAGGATGAAAACCTATTACAAACTTGAATTCTTGCTCTTGCACACTAAATCAAAAGTCGAACACTTACTAATGAACCCTATGGGTCTATTTATAATAATTAGAAAAACTAAGACCCAATTCTCAACCAACAAGGAGTCCTATTTAGTTGTATTTTCGCTGGAAAAGTCTGCATCATGGTGGGACGCCGCACTTAGCATCGCACCTGAAATTGGCTACTGAAGTTTCCTCCTTGGCGCGCCGCGCCTCTCAGCGCGCCTGAGAGGTGTCTCTGAATATTTGGCCCAGGCGTGTCGCGCCTCTCAAAGCGCCAAAGAGGCATCTCTGAATGTTGGCCCTTGGCGCCTCGCGTCTAGCAGTGCGCCTGGCCCTGGGGTCTTCATCCTTGGCCGCTTTTCATGCTCTTTTACGTCTCTTTTCTTCAAGTTGACTCCAATTCCCTTGAGAGTTCCTGAAACAACTAATCATGTATGTAAGTGTACAATCATTACAATTTACACCAAAAATTAAGCTAATGACTATAGATCATATTTCAATCTAATTGACTTATGGGCAATTATTTACAACTTAGGCATATAAATATGCCTAAGATCACCACCCCACACTAAGAACTTTGTTTGTCCTCAAACAATCTCTAGACTATCAACTGTTTTTCACAACCCTTGGACTTATCAACCCACCTCAAAATCAACCAAACATTTTTAATCGTGATCTTGTAGTTCACAATGGGTGCAACCATTCACAACATTTACACCAAGTACAACACATGCTCAAAGAATGACCCTTTTATTATTATTTTCGGGCTAATGCAAACTCATACAAACACATCAATTAGATAATCTTATATATGCCATGAATGCCCTCACTTGTTCTTGTTTAGTAAAGCCTTTCACTCAAACAACTTGCAATATCAACAAGGCCTATTTTTCAAATAATCAACTCACCCTCACAAAAGAAGTTCTTACTTTTCTCAACATACCGTAAGCTTGCCAATAGTTTATTATTACTTTCGCACATATTTCTCAATGAATCAAGATGACTTTCATTAGATTGTAACGTTGGCTTAAGGTAAGGGAGGGAATATTTAGGAATCATTTTAGTGACTACACCTCCCTAATGCACATGTCATTATTTTGCCAACAATTTTCTTTATAGCTCTTCTTTCCTCCTAGTACATACTTCATGACTATTTACCCTTTTTGTTGTTCCATATTTGCCCTTTATTTCTTTTTCATCATTCATTTTTGTTTCATGCCTTTGCACTAGCCACCCAAACTCTAGATTTTAACATCCGAGTAAGGTACACATTATCCTTGATAGGATCAGGGCCAATGTTTGGAGCATAATTCTAAATTAGCCACCCTCAATTTTAGTCGAGGTGCACATTGTCACTAATGACCAGGGCCAATACAAAATTTCCTTTTTCACACAACGTAGCAATCCACCCTTAGCTATATCAACCAACATTTTCCAACCCTTCTACTTAACATAGTGCGTTAAGGATTTTTCGTAGGATCAAAAGACTTGGTATCAAACAACGGGTTTCGGCTTATCATGTGGTTTATCAATAAACAAGGCTATAGGCTCAATGGGGCTTCACAAGGGATGATTTCAATGGTAGGCATACACGTAGAGTTAAGAATTGGCTATTTCAAAGAAGCGCCTCAATCACATTCCTTAAGTCATACAAGCTACTAATTCAACACACACAAGGCAAGTTCTAGATATCAAGTTAAGAAAGAACAAATCAATTCTCACCACACATGGCATTATGACACATATAAGGATATATCAACTAACATGCTCCTACAACTTGCATTACAGTATCATTACACAATTAAGCCCATTTATTTTTATTTTGAGTCAAAACTAAGAACACATGCTAGCTATAAGGTCAACAATCTATTGCACTTTTCCACTTGTGACTACCCATGACTTTTGGCTGACTTTTTCGGACATAGTTTCAAAAGGCCAAGGTTGGTTTCTCAGTCCTACTATTCTATGTGACTAATTTTCCCTTAAGACGGTCGTCATCCATCCATCATTGGGAAATGTCATTCCAATGACGACTCTAAGACTTGATAAAGCAATAAACTAATCCTAGTCGATTCATAGGGTCAATCCTCAGTAAAAGTACCGAAAACAAACACTGAGGAACCCAAAATAAAAAATAAAAAATTACCACTAGACTCGGTAAAGCAAGCAGTAAACAATTATATACAACAGAGACATATTACCCCACCCCACACTTTAAATATAAGCACTGTTCTCAGTGCACAATTAAAGCAAAGTATAGAGTTAGGAATACTCCCTCGGGCCTCTAGGCCTCGTCGTCATCGTGATCAAACACCATCAAGGCATTCGCCTCCTCATCCACAGCATCATCCTCCTCATCATACGTAGCTTCATCAGCAGTAGCCTCATCATCATCCAAAGGCTCTAAGAATGCGGGACCAGTCCGGCATAAGAATGCTGCACTCTCAATCAAGGGGTAGCGCTCCGCCATGGTCTCCATCTCCGCATCTGTAATTGGACGGTCACCTATCCGGAACTGCAATTTCGCCATCCCAAATATTCCTGCCATGACAAAGTCATCATGGGCTTACCTCTCTTGGGCACACAAGACATATCCATGAGACGTGTCTAGTGCCTTGGAGTGGGTCACATCAACCAACTTACCTGTCAGATCCGTGTGATAAGCAACGGTCATGTCCACTGCTTCCTCTTCAATACCCTCAGCCCTCAGAAAACGGGTAATTAACCCCCTATAACAGAATCGCCACCTCAAATTATTCCTAAATTTCATCATGTTTTGCCTCAAGATCGCCCCAACATTAATGGGCATTCCCTTCATCATCATATAGACTAGCATCACCCTATCTCTTGTCACCTCAGTTAAATGTTTGGCAGGCAACAACACACTACACACTATTTTCAGCCATACCCTAGCAACCTAATTAAAGTTAGCAAAATGGAGGGTATTATGCCTCCTAATATCCTTACTCCGCTCCCACCTAGCAGTTGAATCAACCCTACACAAAGTATGTCGGATATCCCTATAAGGAGGTTTATCCTTCAAGTTATTAAACTCATCAGGGTCACAATTCAAGGTTCCTAACAACTCATTCATAATTTAGGTCGAAAACTTGACATCTCTCCCCATAACAGGCACAGTATTATATTTTGTTTCAGTTAGCCAATTAGCATAAAATTCTCTCACTAACGTCAAATTGCAATCTCCCGGATTGTCAAATATAAACCGCAAACCCAACTCATGAACAATCCGATATATATTAGGAAATTGCGACTGTATCCTTACCTCATTCACAAATTCGTCACCCATATACTTTGCTTCTCTCTGGCATTCGAATCATTCCCATCCATACCTTTCCACAGCCTTCTTACCAAATTTTTGCACTGGTTCCAGGCCACTAGAGGGCCCAAAAGCTTCTCCTTTTCGACTCTGCTTTGAACCCACCACACTTTTGACTTTTGGAGCCATCTCAACCTGTTAAGAAAAGAAAACCAAAGAAAGGGAAAAATGAGAAAAATTAGGGGGAGGGGGAGGGTATGGCAGTGAGGATGAGAGAAAAAGAAAAATTGGTGGGGGAATGATGGTTTAGAAGTTGAAGAGAAGTGGGGAAGTTGGAGATTAAGTAGTGGAGTAATGGGGGAGAAGAAGAGGTGAAGAAAGATGGAGAGTTTTTAATGGAGGAAAGTGGGGAGTGAAGATGAAGAAGAAAGGGATTCGGAGAGAATTTGGGAATTAGGTCGGTTGGGGTTGAGAAAATATGTGGAATGAATGGAGGATTTGAGGGTGAAAAGAGGGTTGGGTCGGGTATATGGGTCAAAAACCCGAATTTTAAAAAATCGGGGTGTTGGCGCGATGTAGGGGGCGACGCGTTTCTCAGCGCGCCCCATCTGCCACTCTGAATTGTGGCGCCTGGCGCAGCGCGGAGCTCAGTGCGCCCCGACATTATCTCTGAATATTCTTGCCAGGCGCGGCGCGCCAGCCAGTGCGCCTGGCTTCAGGGATTTAATTTTATTTTATTTTTTTACTATTACAAGCTATGTTACAAGTAATGAAAGAAAATCCTATCTAGCTATTACTAACTTAATTTCTAAACATTGAAACCATGCTAAAACAAAAATTTCTAGAATTCAAAGACGAACTACCTATCTATTACATTTTGTTCATGGGTTGCCTCCCATGTATCGCTTGATTTAACGTCACAGCACGACTCATCTTGGATCATTCATCATTTAGCTCAAGAGCTTCCCGATCACAATCTGAATCCTCACCGAAATAATGTTTCACCCTTTGCCCATTGACCAAGAACGTAAGGCCAGTCTTACCTTTAAACTCAACAACCCTATGTTGTGTCGTTCTGACCACTTCAAAAGGGTCACTCCACTTCGACCTTAGTTTTCCAGGGAATAACCTTAGTCTAGAGTTAAAGATTAGTACCTTATCTCTCGGATTGAAGGTACGAGCTACTATGTGCTTGTCGTGCCACCTCTTTGTCTTTTCTTTGTATAGCTTGGCATTCTCATATGCGTGGAGCCTAAACTCCTCAAGTTCATGTAGCTGATTCACTCTCTTTTTACTGGCTAGCTCGGGGTCTAAGTTCAACTTCTTGATTTCCCAATATGCTTGATGCTCTAATTCCGCTGGATGGTGACATGATTTCCCAAATACTATGTGATAGGGAGAAGTCCATATTGGTGTCTTGTATGCAGTCCTATATGCCCACAACACATCATCTAGTTTTTCAGACCAATCCTTCCTTTGTGCATTCACCGTTTTCTACAAAATTTGCTTCACCTCTCTATTTGAAACCTCCACTTGGCCACTCGTTGGAGGATGGTAAGCTGTAGCAACCTTATGACGAATACCATACTTAGCAAGAAGATTTTCAACAAGATGGTTAATGAAATTCTTACCTCCATCACTTATAATTGCCCTTGGAGTGCCAAAGCGAGTGAAGATGTGCTTCTTGATGAACTTTATCACCACCCTTGAATCATTGGAAGGAAGAGAAACAGCCTCCACCCATTTACTAACATAATCCACAGCCACAAGAATGTATTGGTTTCCACTAGATGGTGAGAAGGGACCCATGAAGTCAATACCCCACACATCAAAGATTTCCACCTCCAAAATGTTACTGAGCGGCATCTCATGTCTTTTTGAAATAGTACCCAACCTTTGGCATTTATCACAACCCTTCACAAAAGAAATAGAATCTTTAAATAACGAGGGCCAAAAGAAACTAGATAGTAGTACCTTATGAGTAGTACGCTCTCCTCCATGGTGACCTCCATATGGGTTAGCATGACAACTCTCGAGCACTTTGTGAACCTCAGATTCCGGAATGCACCTTCTCACTACCCGATCTACGCCTTGCTAGAACAAGAATGGTTCATCCAAAATGTAGAACTTGGCATCATGATTGAGCCTTTTCTTTTGTTGGGTGGTTGCACCCGGAGGATAATCACCACTTACTATCAAATTCACAATGTCTGCATACCATGGCACTTGAGAGATATCTAATGCCATCAATTGTTCATCCGGAAACTCTTCCCGGATTTGCTCACCTTCATTCACATGTAAAAAATCCTCCAACCTAGATAAGTGATCTACTAGTTGATTCTCAATACCTTTTCTATCTTTAAACTCAAGGTCATATTCTTGGAGAAGCAACATCCATCGAATCAGCCTTGGTTTAGCATCCTTCTTGTTGAATAGGTACCTAATAGCTGCATGGTAAGTAAAAACAATCACTTTAGTACCTACCAAATACGATCTGAACTTGTCGAAGGTGAACACTAGAGCCAGCATTTCCTTCTCAGTCACTGTGTAATTAGCTTGTGTAGAGTCAAGGGTCTTGCTTGCATAATAAATCGAGTGGAGCACTTTATTCTTTCTTTGTCCTAACACTGCTCCCACTGCTACGTCGCTTGCATCACACATGAGTTCAAATGGTAATCCCCAATCAGGAGCAATTAAGATAGAGCCTCAATTAGGTTCCTCTTCAGCATCTCGAAAGCTTTCAAACACATCTCATCAAAATAAAACTTCACCTCCTTCTCCAAAAGACTGCGCATAGGTCTGACAATCTTGGAGAAATCCTTGATGAAACGCCTGTAAAAACCTGCACGACCAAGAAAACTACGCACACCTTTTACAGAAATGGGAGGGGGCAAGTTCTCAATAACTTCTACTTTAGCCTTATCAATCTCTAAACCAGATTTAGACACCTTGTGTCCCAACACTATTCCCTCTCTTACCAAAAAATGACATTTTTCCCAGTTTAGAACTAAGTTAGTATCTTCACATCGAGCAAGCACTTTATCAAGATTTCGGAGACATACCTCAAAAGACTTCCCAAAGAAAGAAAAATCATCCATGAACACCTCAACAAAGTCTTCCACCATATCATGAAAAATAGCCATCATACACCTTTGAAAAGCCAATGGTGCAATGGAAAGTCCAAATGTCATATGCTTGAAAGCATATGTGCCATAAGGACAAGTGAACGTGGTCTTTTCTTGGTCCTCGGGTGCAATCAAGATCTGGTTGTAACCGGAATATCCATCTAAGAAACAATAGTACTCCTGCCCTGCTAGTCGATCAAGCAATTGATCAATGAAGGGAACGGGGTAGTGATCTTTTTAGGTAGCATCATTTAGTCTCTGGTAATCCATGCAAATTCTCCACCCTGTCACTGCTAGTAGGAATCAACTCATTCTTTTCGTTCCTTACCATTGTCATACCTCCCTTCTTGGGAACACATTGCACCGGACTTACCCACTTACTATCATAGATTGGGTACACAATTCCAGCATCTAGCCACTTTATTACCTCTTTTCTCACCACTTCTTTCATCAAAGGATTTAGTCAACGTTGATGTTGTACACTTGGTTTGTGATCCTCTTCCATGTAGATTTTGTGCATACATAACGCTGGATTAATCCCATGGATGTCAGCCATCTGCCATCCAATAGCTTTCTTTCTCCGCTTTAGAATCTGCAATGCTGCTCCAACCTGAAATTCAGACAACTCTGCAGAAAGTATAACAATCAAAGTTTCATTAGTACTCAAAAATGCATACCTGAGGTGAGCCGGCAGTGTTTTTAGTTCCAGCTTTGGGGCTTCCTCAATGGAAGGTTTGGGTGGTGGCCCTAACTCACACTCTAATGGTTCCACTCTCCGCTTGTGAGGCTCCACAAGTGCCAGATTCAGACATGTCTATATCTCTTGAACCTCAGTGTTTTCATCTCTCTTATGACTGATTACCACTCTTTCTAAGGGGTCTTCAAGCACAACTAAATGTGCCTCTACTATGCGATCAACCACAGTAATAGCAGACAACTCTTCATAAATAGAAGACAATTTTAGAGCGCGGTAAACATAAAATACCTCTACCTTATCATGTGCCTTCATGGTTAATTGACCAGCTGCTACATCAATCAATGCCATACCCGTGGCCAAAAAAGGACGTCCCAAAATGAATGGAACTTCAGGATCGGGTTCAAAGTCTAAGACCACAAAATCTACTTGAAGAATTAATGAACCTACTTGCACTAACACATCTTCTACCACCCCCTCTGGCCTAGCAATGGATTTATCAGCAAGTTGAAGAATAACAGTTGTTCGTTTTGGACTACCCAACCCAACCTTTAGATACAAAGATAAGGGCATCAAATTTATACTTGCCCCCAAATCACACAACCCCCGAGCATGAACACTTTGCCCAATTGTAATCTGCACAGTAAAACTACCCAGATCTTTTAACTTTTTGGGCAGTCTATTTTGAATGCTTGAGCTGCACTCCTCAGTAAGTGCCACAGTTTCATATTCTGTGAGCCTCCTCTTGCAAGTCACATGTCCTTCACGTATTTAGCATACTTCGGGATACCTTGCAAAATGTCAACCAGAGGTAGATTAATGTGACCTATTTAAGGAGAGAGAGAAACTTACTAAAGCATTCATCCTCATTCTGGTTTTTCAGCGTTTGTGGAAATGGAGGTGGTAATTTCTTTTGAGGAATGGGTACCTCAACATTAGAGCTTTTTACTACCTCTTCCACCTTCTTTTCTTTGTTACTTACCTCAGTATCTCTCTTCTTTGGAGCTAGTTCCTCTAATTGCAGCCCACTTCTAGTACTTGCCGCATGCAATTGCTTTGGATTGGGCTGAGTATCACTGGGCAGCCCACCTTGGGGGCGCAAGTTCAAACAATTAGCCACTTGTGCAACTTGTTTCTCTAAACTCATTTGGGACATCTGGATGTTTCTAATGTTCTTATCCTGCTTATCTATTCTAGCATTTAATTTGGTCCCTATTTCAGTCATGAGCTTCTGGAGTAGTTCTTCATTGGTCATCCCTCCTTTTGGTGCACTAGAATTTGAGCTTTGGTTAGGATTGTAGTACTGTTGTC
Organism: Solanum acaule; assembly: GCA_036250505.1. NCBI lineage: Eukaryota > Viridiplantae > Streptophyta > Magnoliopsida > Solanales > Solanaceae > Solanum > Solanum acaule. The sequence goes on along the minus strand of JAJOOR010015947.1, from coordinate 6,293 downwards.
CAGCCCCTTGAGGACGGTATTGGTTAACCCCTTGCGCCTGATTTTGGTTTTGGTTTCCCCCCGATGAGAAGTTAGGATGGTTCTTCCAACTCGGGTTGTAAGTATTACCATAATTTTGTTGCACTCCACCCCTTTGCACATTACCCACATAGTTTACGGAATCCGGGTTTGCCTCACATTGCTCGGTTTCATGAGTTCCACTACCACATACCTCATACCAATTTGCTGCCTGTTGTACTACGTTTACCGGAGCCTGATTTAGAGCTATTTGTTTAAATTGCAATGTAATGTTATGTTGCATTGCATCTAATTTGACTTTTATGGCAGTAGCTTGGTCTACATCTAAGATCCCTGCAGCCTTTTGGGTGGGGGTTCTAGACATTTGCCCTTCATACCCTTGGTTCCCTTCTGAAAGTTTATCAAGTAGGGCGAAGAACTCCTCACTTGTTATGAATAGGGCTTGTCCACCTGCTGCACTATTAAGAAGAGAACAAGCATTATAGTCTAAACCTTCAAAGAAAGTGTGAGCAAGTACCTCATTAGTTTGCATGTGGTGTGGGCAAGCAATCAACATTTGTTTGAAACGTGCCTATGCTTGGTACATGTCCTCCCCTTGCTTTTGAACAAAGTTTATTATCTCCCCCCTCAACTTCGCGGTTTTATTGGATGGGAAAAATCTACTCAGGAACTTCTTTGCTAGATCATCTCAAGTGGTGATGGAGTTTGGTGGCTCAGAGTCTAACCAACGTCTTGCAGCTCCTAACAATGAGTATGGGAACAAAGTCAACCTTATATAGTCTGATGAGACTCCAATTGGGATGTATGTATTGGTGATGTCTATGAAAGTCCTAAGATGGACTTGAGGATCCTCATAGGGGAGACGATTGTCCATTAGTATGGAGTATCTATACCATGCTCTGCTTTAGTTCAAATCTACCCCCCGGTGGAGGTTTCCTAATACTAGATGCCAAGTTGGCTATGAGTGGGACTGCCACATCATGGACTGGCCTAGCGGGAACAACAGGCGGTCCTCCTTGGTTATTCGGGTTCCTTGGGTTATTCACGCTTTTCGAGTTATTCATGTTGTCATGATTACCATCATCAAAGTTTCCCGGAATACCTAACCCCAATTCTCCTTGTCTTCCCTGGTTCATTTTTCTACACTGGCGTAAAATTCTTTCCGGTTCGTTGTAAGGTTCGACATGATCTCCTTTCTGAGCCAGACCAGAAAATCAAGTACCTGCAATACACCAGCTAAGATCAAGTAATTAATATTTGAATATATTAAGTGTAGACTTAAGAAGATTGAATATAAATCAATTTCTAAGTCTCCGGCAGCGGCGCCAAAAACTTGTTGCTCCCCAGTAAACACGCAAGTGTACGTGGTCGCGCAAGTAATATAGATTCTTTAAGAAACGAGTTATCGTTCCCAAGGGACTTATGATCAATTTATATTTAACACTTAATTCTACAAATAAAAGTAAAAGTAACCTTTTCAAGAATTGATGATTTATTGCTGACTACTACTAATTATGAACTAAATGAAAGTAATTAATTGTGAACGACATTAATATTATGTTTCAAGCAAGTTAAAACCAATTCTAGGGCTGCAGCATATACTGAATATCATGTATCTTATTATCTGGCTATATACCTCTCGTCGCCTACCCCAATTAGCTACCTAACTACATCGTTGAGCGGGGATAAATAGATTATTTGGCGAGCATTTATATTTCATCCTATTTCGTAACCAAGCGAGTTGTTCGTCCGGGCGTCACTCCTGAACACAAATCACCTCGACTTAACGAGTTGATCAAGCTCTCTATATCCTCTAGTCTATTTAACCTCTCCTCTACCGATTTTAAGGTTAAACAATAGATTTATCTCTAGATGGCCAGTCAAGAAATACTAAAACAAGAATATAGAAGTAACTTATAATGACAACTAAGAATTAATTCATAAAACCTTAAATAATCAACAATCCATTCGTAGCTACAGCCCCAGAACTAGGGCGTTTAGCTACTCATAGTATTAGAAAAAAAGAAAATACAATAGTTCATGCAATTTCCAGAAATTAGAAGAGTTAAGGGATTAAAACCTATTACAAACTTGAATTCTTGCTCTTGCACACAAAATCAAAAGTCGAACACTTACTAATGAACCCTATGGGTCTATTTATAATAATTAGAAAAACTAAGACCCAATCCTTAACCAACAGGGAGTCCTATTTAGTTGTATTTTCGTTGGAAAAGTCTGCATCATGGTGGGGCGCCGCGCCTAGCATCGCACCTGAAACTGGCCTCTGAAGTTTCCTCATTGGCGCGTCGCGCCTCTCCGCGCACCTGAGAGGTATCTATGAATATTTGTCCCAAGCGCGTCGCGCCTCTCAGAGCGCCTGAGAGACGTCTCTGAATGTTGGCCCTTGGCGCCTTGTGCCTAGCAGTGCGCCTGGCCCTGGGGTCTTTATCCTTGGCCGCTTTTCATGCTCTTTTACGTCTCTTTTCTTCAAGTTGACTCCAATTCCCTTGAGAGTTCCTGAAACAACTAATCATGTGTGTAAGTGTATAATCATTCCAATTTACACCAAAAATTAAGCTAATGACTAGAGATCATCTTTCAATCTAATTGACTTATGGGCAATTATTGACAACTTAGGCATATAAATATGCCTAAGATTAAAAATAAAAGCCTAATGGTTGCTACATGTACAAGGACGCGAAGCAAAATATGTAGAAACGGGTCTGGTGCAGAGGTCTACGGACACCATCGACGTCCCGTAAGTTAACCAACGGACCGTCAATGTCAACCGTAGATCCCAAGTAAGTTCCTAAATTTTTCCAAGTGTAAGAGTGATCTACGTACCGTAGATCGATCCACGGACCGTAGATCGACCCATAGACTGTAGACGGGGTTTCGTCGGTCCAAAACCCTAATGATACCTTACCCGACCCAAACTCCCCATTTAAAATCCCCAATTTTTAAAACATTTCCCACAATTCCCAAATCCCTCCATTACTCCCTAACCGTCCCAACACTTTCCAAATTCACCCCAACTTCACTCCCTATCTCCCCATTAATCATCTTGACTGATGATACAACGCTGGATGCTTAATTCAGTGGGACCACTGAGGAGGAGCAAACGCCTACATGTACTAAAGGTAAGAGGCACCGTTCTAGCCGTACTGAGGAGGTAAAATCCCAAAAGAGACAGCGTAGGTGGGAGAAAGAGGCTAAGAAGGCTTCAATTTTTGATGAAGAGTTGCCCCAGCAGAGGGTGCGTGAGAGTGTTGCGGGGGCATCGAGTTCTGCCCCCAGTTGTAGAGGTCCCGCCTATTTTGAGGGTCGATGTGACCACCACTGATGGTGCGGTTAGAGTGATCAAGAGCACTACTAAGGGTGCTATGATGGATGATGTGGGCACTACTTAGGGTGACCCATGTATTGTTCCAGCGGGCTCCGAGAAACCGGACTCACCCTCTTGTTGATGAGTCTTCGGCTCTATGCGCCACATGTTTGCTTCACCCAATCCATTATCTTTTATTGTTTTTTGTATGCATTGGGGACAATCACAACTATTTTTGTTGGATGTGGGGTAAATGGATTGAGTGATAGGGTGAAGTCTGAGTAACTCAACTCATAAATCCTCTCTTGGGGTTTTCTTGCCTGTGTTCTTTTTCCCCAAGAGACTGCTTAATTCATGTTGAACCGGCATGTGTTAGGATTGTATGTGTAGAAGCATGAGAAAGAATGAAGTATGATGGCAAAAGTTGATCTACCTCAATTATACCCGTCCAAATTTTGTAGATTGTGCTATAATCTGTAGACTAGAATGAGTTGATTGTGTTAGCTTTGAGTGTGACATGATAAGGAACCAACTTGATGGCATGACTTGAACTAAAACTTGAGCTGGGTAATCTGATAATCGGAGAATGAAATTATGTGCCAAGAGTGTGTGAGAATAGTTGATTGTCAGACAATTTTTGTTCCAATCTAGAACTTGCCCGGTTAGTCTTGGTAAGACAGTCTACTCTAGAGGCTAGGAAGTGATCATAGGCCCTTGTTCTGATAAGTCCATAAATTGCCTAAAAGAAGAATCCAACCAAATGAAATAAATGCTCCCTTTGATCCAAATGCTTTCAGCCTAAATCAGACCATTTCTTTCTAAACCCTTAACTCACCTTCCCATATACAAGTTGGCCCCGGTCCCTCCTTGGACATGTGCACCTCGACTTAGGCCAAAAGCCTAAGTTGAGGGTGGCTAATGTAAAAAGTAACCTCAATCTTGGCCCTGACCTCACATCGGGTATTGTGCACCTCAACCAATGGAAAATCCAAAAGTTGAGGGTGGCTATGAAAGAGGAAACCGAAAGAAATATGGCTATGAAAAGAGTTTGATGTTGAAAAAGAAAAGAAAAAATAAAAAATAATAAAGAGAGGAAAAGATGTGAATTGTTGACAGCTAAAAAAACGCAAGAAAAAGATGAAAGTAAAAAAAATAAAAAATAAAAATAAAGAGCTACCAAGTCTAAAGTCACATCCATGGTTGAAGAGAATATCAAGGGAAAGAAGGCAAAACGGTAGGATGTCAAGAGTAGGGAAAGAAAGAAGTAGAAATCCTAATGTAATGTCAAGGAGGGCAGAAAGTCACTAGTAGCACCCAATTGTACCACACCTGACCCTGAGCCTACGTTACAAGACAAGAAAGTCCTACAGTGATCCTAGAACATAATTTGGAGAGACTAAGTAGTGAAAATAAGGGCAAGCCTATGGTATTGAACACTAACTGTACTTGAAGTTACTTCTGAGTGTGAGTATTGAATGAATCGTTGTACTCAATTTCATATTCATTCTGTCTAAAAGGGATTTCATTTGAAGTAAGGGCACTAGTTACATTGTTGGAAAGTTGGTATCTTGGTGATAGTGAAACAGTGTATGTTGTGTGTTTGACGGTCAATCTTTGTCATATTTTGATCCGCATGAATTAGCTTGTCAAGTCTAAGAGAACAGATTTTGCACCCGAAAAGAGAGTTTGGCTAGAGAGCCATGTGATTGCTTGTGCTTAAGTTGCTTGCTTCTATACAAATGTCGTTTAAAGTCTTAGTGCGTCGCTTGAGGACAAACAACGATTTTAAGTTGAAGTAGTTGATATACCGTGATTTTACGGTATTGTTAATACATTTCACTTGAGAGTTGTGTGTGTCTAGGGCCATTTTGTATTAGTTCTTATGTTTTTTCTCATGTTTTCAGGACATAAGTTTAGATGTAGAGATTTGAAGACACAACTGAAAAACGTGCAGAAAAGGGCATCTACGGAGGCAACCTATAGACCGTAGGTCCAGTTACACCCTGTAGATGATGGACGTCCATAGGCAGGCAAGGCATGGCAGAAGATCAGGGATTTCTCGACTAAGTGTGGAACCACGGTTGCAACTTACGGACCGTAGATTAATCTACTGACCGTACTATTGCTCCGTAAAATGTGACAAAAATTTGGTTCTAGCACCTGATGCTAAAAAGTCTAAGTATGGAGCTACAGAGAGGAGTTACAGACCGTAGAATGACTTACGGTCCGTACTGTTGAATCGTTGAATGTGACAGATATTTGGAAGATTTAGAAGATTGAAAATTTGCCCAAGTCTTGAGACACGGAAGGGACCTACGGACCGTAGATAGACTTATGGACCATAGGTCAGTGTCGTAGATTGAAGACGCGTCCTGAAAACTTTATTTCCTTATTTCGTTTTCTTTTTAGTTAGGACTTGTTTTTCTATAAATAGGGTATGTAAACCTCGTTTTAGGGGGTTAGACATTATTACTTTAGTTCTACTTTGTTACTTTGGATTTATTGCGAACCTAGAAATTCTTGATCTCCTAATTGGGTTTTGAAGGTTTTGGTTTTGAAATTCAAGTGGAAATTCTGGGTTTGTTATTCTCAATTACGAAAGTTCATAATTCTTTCATCTAAAACAATGAATTGTGTTCATATGATTATGGGTAACTAAACTCCACAACTAGGGTTGTGGGAACCATGAGCGATTAACAAAGTATGAATAGTAAATAAGCAATTCTTGAATAGTGTTTTGCATGCATTGATAATTCTTTCGTTTAAAAGTCTTTTTAACGGTGCACAACGTTAGAACTCACCTTGTTGCTACTTGCCAGACCAAGGAGGTAATCAACAAGAAAAGAATTATCAACATAGATTTAGTGTGATACTATCTAATAGTCTAGTGTCGATTGGTGCGAAGTAATAACTAAGCCAAATATCGATGTGATGTCTAATATGAGGTAAA
>JAJOOR010015946.1:0-21864 GCA_036250505.1 Solanum acaule | reverse complement strand
TTATAATCTACTTTGTTAATATATTTTTAGTTAGTTTATAGTTTTCAATGTTTATAAATTTTATTTCAAATTTGGGCTTGTAAAATTTGTAAATATTTTATTTTATATTAAGATCCGAAGTTACAATTATATTGTTATAGTTTTTCAAATTCGAAGTTAACAATTTACTTTGTAAATATTTTGTTTTGTATTCAGTTTGCATGTAGCTTTTAATCTTATTGATTTAACATAATGAACGTTGATATTTCAAAAAAAAATATTTGTACTCATCTAAATTTTACCGTCTTTTCAAAAATTTCTATTCATTTAAATTTTTTTAAGTTTAGCTTATTACACAGGTAAGTGAAAATATATTTGATCTCTTTTTCAAATGCCGTATAGTTGTAAAAAATTGAAAAAATAGAAAGAACCGACTAAAGTCGAAACTGAAATAGCCAACTTTAGGTGGTTTGATTTGGTTTTTAGATTTAATAAACCAACATAATTGGTTTAGGTTTTTTTAATGAAAAACCAAACCAAACTGACCTATGTACACCCCTACCTGTAAGGACCAATATATCGGGGACTAAGTTTCCCCTTCTTACCAAATCTCATAACACCCTTCATGGGTGAAACCTTCAAATAAACCCAATCATCTACTTCAAACTCTAAGTTTCTTATCCTAACATCTGTATAGGATTTTTTACGACTCTGCACTATTTTCAATCTCTCTTGAATAACCTTCACTTTCTCCATAGCTTGATGAACTAAGTCTAGTCCTATCAACCTAGCTTCACCAACTTCAAACCATCCAATAGGAGATCTGCAACGTCTCCCATAAAGAACCTCATCAAGAGTCATCTGGATGCTAGAGTGATACTATTATTGTAAGAAAACTCTATGAGAGGTAAGTGATCATCCCAATTACCTTTGAAATCGATCACACACGACCTCAACATATCCTCTAAAGTCTGAATGTGCGCCCCACTTGACCATCTGTCTGAGGATGAAAAGCAATACTCAAATTTACCTTGGAATCCAAACCTTTCAGGAAAGACTTCTAAAATTGTGCGGTGAATTGCGCACCTCTATCTGAAATGATGGACACCGTAACTCCATGAAGTCTGACTACCTCTTGAATATATAGCATAATCTTATGTTGAATGGGTAGTATTTACTGGTAAAAAATGGGCTGATTTAGTCATTCGATTACAATCACCCAAATCGAATCATGTTGTTCGCGAGACCGTGGTAAACCTGTAATGAAATCCATATTGATCATCACCTACTTCCATTCTGGAAGATCTATATTCTGAGCCATACCACCGGGACTCTGCTTCTCTACTTTGACTTGTTGACAATTCAGACACTTAGCAACGAACTCTGATATGCTCTTCTTCATACTACTCCATAAATAGACTTCTCTCAAGTCGCGATACATCTTTGTGGAACCCGTATGGATAGAATATCTGGAGCTATGAGCTTTCTCCATGATTCTCTATTGGAGTTCATCCACCCTTGGTACACACAATCTACATTGATACCTCAATACACCATCTCTCCATTGTTCAAAAGTCATTACTTTTTGCTTATGAACATTTGCCTTTAATTCAAGAAAAATAGGATCTAGGTCTTGTTTCTCTTTCACTTTGGACACTAATGATGATTCAGTCCTATTCATCACCACTACTCCTCCTTCGTTGAAATCCATTAGTCGAACTCCTAATCGTCCAAGTCTATTGAATTCTTTTGCTAACTCTTCCTTGTCTTCCTCAACATGGGTGGTACTACCCATAGACAACTTGCGTAAAGCATCTGCAACGACGTTAGCTTTACCTGGGTGATAGAGAATACTCATGTCATAATACTTGAGTAACTCCAACCACCTCCTATGTCTGAGATTAAGCTCTTTCTGACTAAACACATACTGAATACTTGTGAGCGGTGAACACATCTACATGAACACCATAAAGATAGTGACACCATATTATAAAAGCCAATACTACAGCAGCCAACTCTAGTTCATGGGTTGGGTAATTCTTCTCGTGAATCTTAAGCTGTCTGGAGGCATAAGCTACAATTTTGCCATTCTGCATTAATACACAACCCATTCCAACTCTGGACACATCACAATATACCACAAAACCTTGCATACCTTCTGGTAAGGTCAATACTAGGGCAATAGTCAACCATTTTTTCAATTCCCGAAAGCTTTTCTCACAAGCTTCAGACCATTGAAACTTAATTGTTTTCTGAGTCAACTTAGTTAATGGGCATGAAATAGATGAAAACCCCTCGACAAACCTTCTATAATAGCTAGTCGATCCCAAGAAACTTCTAATATCAGTTGGAGATGTGGGCCTAGGCCAGTTCTGTATAGCCTCTATCTTTTGAGTGTCAACTCAAATCCCATCACCGAAAACAATTTGGCCTAGGAATGCCACAAACTCAAGCCAAAATTCACTGTTAGAAAATTTAGCATACAACTCTCTGTCCTTAAGAGTTTGAAGGACTATTCTGAGATGACTAGCATGATCTTCCTTATTCCTTGAATAGATTAGAATGTCATCAATGAATACAATAACAAACATGTCTAGATAAGGCCTGAATACTCTGTTCATAAGATCCATGAATGTTGCAGGAGCATTAGTCAAACAAAATGACATAACTAGGAACTCATAATGACCATAGCGGGTCGTGAAAGTTGCCTTAGGGATATCACTTTCTTTTACTCTCAACTTATGATGATAGCCAGATCTGAGGTCTATCTTAGAAAAACAAGTGCACCCTGAAGTTGATCGAAGAGATCATCAATTCTTGGAAGAGGATATTTATTCTTGATAGCAACCTTATTCAACTGACGGTAATCTATGCACATTCTAAGAGAACCATCTTTCTTTCTCACAAATAAGACCGAAGCACCCCAAGGTGAGACACTTGGTCGAATAAAACCTTTCTCAAGAAGATCTTTCAACTGCTCTTTTAACTCTTTCAACTTTGCTCGAGCCATTCTATATGGCAGAATAGAGATAGGACGAGTATCGGGAAAAATATCTATATTGAAGTCTATTTCTCTCTCAGAAGGGACTTTAGGAAGATCATCTAGAAAGACTTCTGGAAACTCTCTAACAACTGGACCTGACTGAATAGGTGGTGTCTCAACATTAGAGTCATTAACTCGAACAAAGTGTTAGATGCACCCCTTGGAAACTAACTTTCTAGCCTTAAGGTATGAAATGAAACAACCCTTAGGAACTGCTGAACTAACCATCCAATCAATAATTGGCTCATTAGGAAACTGGAACTTAACAACTCGAGTTCTATAATCAACTGAGGCATAACAAGAATGAAGCCAGTCCATACCTAGAATGACATCAAAATCTACCATATCTAACTCAACTAAGTCAGCCAAGGTGTCCTTGTGATTTACGGAAATTGTATAACCACGATAAACTCTCTCAGCTAGAATAGACTCACTAACAGGTATAGAAACACTGAAGGGCTCAAGAAGTTGCTCAGGAAGAATATTAAAATTCACAGCAACATAAGGAGTCACAAAAGATAGAATCGCTCCTGGATTTAGCAAAGCATAAACATCAAAATTAAAGACTTTGATCATACCAGTGACAACATCTAGAGAATTCTCTTTCTCTTGGATACTAGTGATAGCATTAAGATGGTTTGCCCCTCTGTCGGTTCCTGGAGTAGCTCCTCTAGGTGCATCTCTGTCTGGTGGAGCAACCGAAGAAGATTGGGCTCTATTGCCCCTATTTCCACCGCCCTGCCTGTTCTTAGGGAACTCTTTCATGAAGTGACCCTCTTGACCACACTTAAAATAACCAGTGGAGCCATTGTGACATGTTCCTGGGTGGTTACTACCAGACTTAGCACATGTTAGAGTCCAATTACCTCACTGTGCCACACGACCTTGAGATTGTGCAGGTCTAACTCTGAAATTTTGTGAATTCTGATTATTGAACTCACATTTGTTCCTTGGTGTAGGTGTACTAGCAAATGATGAAGCAGGTCCCTTTTGCTTTTGTCCGGACTCATTTCCTGTAGTTTTAGCTTTCTTGTTTCTAAACTCTTCTTTATCCCTCAACTTATCCTCTTCAACTTGCTGCACATGGATCATAAGTCTTGCTTATGTCCATGTCTCCTATCAACATAGCTGCCTTGACCTCCTCACTTGACAGACGAGACAACCCAGATAAAAATAAACTCATCCTGCTCCTCATATCAATAGCATCTCCGAAGCATAACGGGAAAGTTTGGTGAACTTAAGGCCATACCCATGCACACTCATAGATTCCTGCTTAAGTGTGAGCAATTTTCTTACCTTTGCCTCTCTTAGCTCACGAGGAAAGAAACGGCCCAAGAAGGCACTCTCGAACACAGTCCAGCTCACAATCGGTGCATCCTCAACTCTACCCTTCTTCCATTGGTCAAACCAAATTCTAGCAACACCCTTCAGTTGGTATGCAACTAGTTCCACTCGCTCAGTATCAGTAACATGCATAACCTAAACACTTTCTGTAATTCCTCTATAAAGTTTTCCGGATCCTCAGTGACACTTGAACCAGTGAATCTTGGAGGATTCATCCTTAAGAACTCACGGGACCTAGAAGTATTAGCCACTTCCTATCGATTCTCTCTTTGTTGCCCGGCTTGGTTAGGCTCAACTTGGCTCAACATCTGGATAACTTCACAAACCCAGCATTAATGACCTCTTCTTGGGGTTTCACTTATGGCACATTAGGTACCCCTTGGTGGAGGCATGATATGAAAGATATGCACAAGCACGAGTTAGAAAGAAACTTTTATAGAGATAAACTCTATCGCACGAAATGAGTATGAAAGAACTAAGGTAGTTTCTAAATGTTGTAGCAGTCTAATTATAGATGTGGCGCGCTTCACACCGATAACTAGGACTCTAAAGACACAGTTTCATAGACTCCCTAGGACTCTTGACTCTATGGTCTGATACCAAGTTAGTCATGCCCCGAGCCTACACCCTAGGCGGGACTGGCTCTCGAGAACCATTGCTGGCCCCAAGCGAACCCTTGGTCTGGCTTAACTCTTAGCGAAAGACTTACTCATAATAAAAGCACTTTAAAAAGTAACTATAACTCAAATAATAACTTAGAATGTTTTAGAAATAAACATTCAACTAGCCAAAGTGGCAATTCAAGTCTCAACATAAATGAATGGGAATGAAAAGACTCATGAACTAATACTGTCTAATTATCTATGAAGCCTCTAATACCATGAGGGTTGTCGGGAAAAGACCCCCCAATCATCCAAACAACTTAAATGACAAAACATAATAAAGGGATCCTCTGGAAGAAAGGAGGCTCACCAACAACTCTCAAGGTCAACTGGATCAACGAAGCATTGGATGTTGATCCTGGTTACTTGTATCTGCATCATAAAAGATGCTGGCCAAATGGTGTCAGTACATGGAATATATGAGTATGTGAGGGGAAATCTAAACAAGACATAAGCTTTAACTGGAACTGAAAGAAACACTTACCTCGTCTCGACTCAACTCATCTCAATATAAATCTAAACAAGATATAAGTTTCAACTGGAACTGAAAGAAACACTTACCTTGTCTCGACTCAACTCATCTCAATATAAAGTAGTAATACATATGCAATATAAATAAAAGCTTTTAAAAAATGTACATAACAACTTAGTGTATTGAAAGATACAATAATAACTTAGTTTTGTATATGAAAATACAAGTAATTGTGTGGGAGATTCTCTAACCGACAACCATCACTATGAGCTATGTTATGATACAATGTCTCGCCCACGCTACCAAAACTGTCCTATACTTTGCCGGGGTATAGAAATCCTCAACTAAGTGGATCCACTAATCTATGCTAAAATATATTAAGTAATCATCTAAAAAGTATGATCATTTCTATCCACGTTGGCTACATGGTTTATGGAGACTTTGAGTTATCTAAAGTCGTCCCCATATCGGTGCTCAATACTACTCCCAAAATGTGACTAGCTCATATGTTTAAAACATGACTTTCTTTGTAGTTTGAGATTATTACTCAAAAATATATCTCTTAAAAGAGATAGTTCTCAGAACTGCTTATGAAAACTCTTTTGGAAATCGGTGTTTCCTCTCATCTTAAATGTGAAAACATTTACTATTGGGAAATACGTAGTTTCCATATATCATTTTAAAGAAAATGAACTCAGCTCTACTCTTCCTCAAACTCAATAGTTAAGTCTTAAACAAGTTTAAAAGATTTCTAAATGATTACTTAAAATGACTTGAAGAACTCTCAAGACTTGACTCTTAACTCTACCTTGAATTTGAATTATGAATTCAAGGTTATGATTTGTGATAGGAAGGATATCGTGATGATTAAGAGTGTTTTTAGATAGTTAATCATGAGAAATGGTCAAAAAAATACTGTATGGGAGCAAGTCCGTGACGCCGAGATGCATTATACTATTTGGTTGTGAAATAAGTTTTGAAACATTGGAGTCCGCGTTCTCTCCGCAACGTGGAGAGGAAAGTTTCACTTTAAAGGAACATGTCCATGACGCGGACTTGGTACTTTGTTTTCTGTCTGACCTTTTCTTCCTCGTTTTCTAACCCGAATTCACCTAGAATCGAATGGTTTCTTCCCCAATCACTTAGATTCGAATACTCAACATTAGTATACGATAATCTACTCAAACCTACCCTTGAAACACTAACACTTATCTCAAGAATTTATCAAAACCTTAATAATCAAGATTATAAAAGAAACTTCAACAAAACTTATCAAGAACTCAAATCCTTCAACTTTAAGAAACGAATTTCGCTAAAAAAAACATGACTAGTGCGTGGGTGAACTAACCCAACGCTATGTGAACTCACATACCTCTTCGAGATCAAACCCTTGGCGAAAATCCGCAAGAAAACCTTCGATTTCGCAAGAACTTGACCTTTCTCCTCTTTTGTCTTCTTGAATTCTTTTCTAAAACCCTAGTGTAATTTAGGATTGTGTAAACTGAACCAAATTAGTTTAGACCCCTAATTAATTACTAAAAATGAATTAAATCTGATAGGGTAAGAAAAAGACCAAAATATCCCTCTTAAATCCGGGTAACTTTCCTTAAATAAACAGTCTGGCTTCAAACAATCATATCTCCCTCATACGAGCTCGAAAATTAGCAAACTCGATGGTGTCTGAAAGAGGATTCCAAGTCCTTTCATTTGATATCTTATGGGCCACCTAACACATCATGTACTGAAAGTTATAGTCGTTTGAAGTTAACCCAAAACTCATACTTAGCATAACTTACCAAAATTTTCAACTTTTGCTCTTTCGAAAAATAGTTCTTTCTAATTCTAGTTCTTTCTTAGGCGGGATGTTACATAATCATATCTAAACTCAACATAATAAGTGATATAATAAAAATACACTTTTAACTCTATTTGGGAGATTCTCTAACCGACAACCATCTCTATGAGCTACGTGATGATACAACGTCTCGCCCACGCTGCCAGAACTGTCCTATACCTTGTCAGGGTATAGAACATTTCAACTAATTGGATCCACTAAGCTATGCTTAAAAAGTGATAAGGAATCATCTAAAAACTATGATACTTTACCCATGTTGGCATACATGGTTTAAGAGGACTTTGAGTTGTCTGAACTCGTCCCCATATCGGTGCTCAATACTACTCTCAATAATATATACTCATGCTCATATGTTTAAAAAAATAAATCTTCCTATGGTTTGAGATAATTGCTCAAACTACCCTCTTAAAAGAGGTAACTGCTCTTGAAATATCTTTTGAACTCATAACTCATTCAGAAATCTCAGTTTCTCTTTTATCAATGTAAAAATTGATACCTTTGGGAATACATAGTCCCCTTATACTCTTATTCAATTCATACTTGAAAACTCTTTCTCAAAAACATATCAAAATCATATTTTAATATGATCATTGATGACTCGAAAAGTCATACTACATAAACATTGATGGTATATCTAGATATCATACTGCTCATACATTGATGGCATACTCAATTGTCATACTAATCATGTTTTAGAAACTCTTTTCTCAAAACTCATCTTTACTTTCTCAAAACTCAGCTTAAGAACTCAAGTATTGGCTTTAAAAAAGCTTTTCAAAATTTATAACTCAAATCATAGGGTTCATGTGAAATTATGGACATGAACGACTCAACTCATGGATCTTAATAGCAATAAGGAAACTCAATACTCAGAACTCAAGACTCAAGAATACTACTCATCTCAAGAATACTCAATTCATAGGGTGTGAAATATAGACATGAACGAATCAACTCAAGAATTTTAATGCATTACATATAGAGATTCAATAATTAGGAATAGAATTTCAAAAAGAAACAGGAACTCGAGAACTCAACGATCAACTCATCTCAAGAATACTCAAATCTAGGGGTAGAATCCTAGATTTCTCTTTTACTTATTTGAAAGTAGATGTTGGACGTGAGATACTAGAACAGAGAAAGGGGATGAGAGATAACTAATAGCCAAAGCTACAACATAATTGCATAACCATTCTTCTAACTTCTAATCCTTTTTAACAAATGCTCATTGGGCTTGGATCCCAAATAAAAGTCTCTAATTGCCCATAGGCCCTTACAGAGTCAGCTTGGTTCACAACATTTGTCACCCCTAGTTTAAGTGTATTTTTGACACTTATCTCATATAGAAATGTGTTATTCTTTTTTAGACTGACTAAAAAGGAAAGTAAGTCATATAAACTAGGACAGAGGAAATATTATTTTACCAAATATCTCTAACTCATTCTTTTGCCAACATTATAACCCGTAAAAGTCTTTTGATCTTATATTTTTAATTCTTCTATTAATGAATTATGACACTAAGGTAAGCCTATGATACACCTCGACCTGTACTTGGTTTTTTTTAATATTGGTAATCCATTTGATCACATATTTGTACTATAGTTTTAAGAGTATCTTCTCATATGATCAAATACATATCTGATATACCTATAATATATAACATGATTAAAAAGTATTTTATTGTTTCAGATGCAAGTATAATACTCTTTTGAATACATAGATATTTTTTCTTTTGAATACATAGATATAATAATAGACTTATAATGTATGTAAGATCAAATACGCTCACAATACTGCTGTTTGGAAGATGACGTTTTGTTATGGCCTGAAAAATGAATCTTGAAATTCTTCTTCTTTTACAGCAATTTTTCGAGTGATCTTCTAATCTTCTTCTCAATGACTAGATCCTTCTTGCACCCCTCTTCAAATCTAAGCATTCAACAGAAGACTGGAGAGAGTTTGGCATCAAAATAGACGCTTCTTGATAGAGGCGTATTCAAGATTTTGGCAAGATGAGTGTACAATTACAAAAAAAATACATCTTAAATATAAATTTGATCGGTTTGACTTTTAGATTCTTAATATGAACCATTTAAATTTTAAAAATTACAGGTCCAAAATATATAATACTACTAGTTTTAAATTTTAATATACACATTTGATTTAACTATATAAAATTTTTACAGTGCTAAAAATTTTAGAAAATTTCAATGCAACACACTTGAAAATTTTGAAACATTAAAGAAAAATAACAAGAGAAAAATTAGTTGCAACATCAAAAGTGTAATCGATAACCACTTGGAGAAGTGTTACTCAAAAGGACAAGATAGATATAAGACTTAAATTTTTATCCTCACTTAGAGAGGTACACTCAATCATCATCGTATTATTATATGATACTTTGAACATGGATTCACACATCTATATTTAAATATTTTTAAAAAATATAACACTATTATATATGATCTAGAGAGGGGAGCATGGGTTCACGTGAACCCACAACATCCCCTCTAGATACGCCCCTGCTTCTTGAACCCTAAACACTAAAAGGAATCATCTTTAAAAACACATATCAAAATGGATAAGCTAACCATAACTACTATCTTTTAACATTGTTATCTCTATCAACTCCCAATCCATCCAAAATAATATTACATCAACTTTAAAGGCAGTTCGCCCACAAATGAGCGAACTACAATTCTTTTTATTTCTTTCTCAATTTGAAGTGTATTGTGAAGTCTTTTTAATACATAAAATCATGACTTTTTTCAATAATAAAAATATAAAAAAAACTTGAGAATTTTTTCATAAAATAAATTTTATTATTTGCTTACAATAATAGTAGTAAAAACCCTTTGGTGCTATTCAATAAGTATTCCATAAATTCTTATGTGACCATCTATTTCACTTTGTACATGGTTGAGAGTATGATTTACTAGTTATGCTTACGTGTGTTTTCACTTTTGTGGGTGGATCCTTAGTGGTGGATCAGGTGTACTAATCCTGCGATGCTCTCTTGATAGAATGTGGGGAGCATTGGGTCCAATTCTACTATTCTTAAGGGTAATCTACAATCGCAATTGCTAAATCTAACATTTCGATAGTGTTGTTAGGGGGTTTGTATGCTTGGACATATCCCTCGATGAGTATCTGTTGTCTAAAGACCAAATTTTTGTAACTTAAGCTCATGGAAATTTATGTTGGGAGATGGATATGTTGATAAGAACTATGATTGTTAGGTATTTTGAGTGTGCGTTGGTTGGTTCAGGTTCACTTCTAATTGTAGCGAGTATTGATTTGGAATTTTATCATGCTTAAGTGCTAAAGAATTCGTTTGGATGATTGTGTTAAGGTCTTTGATAACATGTTACAGACATGTGTACGATTAACTTTGGTGGTTGTTGGGAATCGCTTTTGTTGTTAGTTAAGTTTACATACAATATTTTTTATCACTTGAGTATTGAGATGACTTCATTGAGGCATTATATGGGAGGATGTGTAGGTATTCAATTGGTTAGTTTGAGGTTGGAGGTGTGAAACCCTTAGGGGGTTGATTTGGTGAAAAATGCTCAAGATAAGATGAGAAGCATCCAAGCTAAGCTTCTAGCAATCCAGAGTCGACAGAAAAAGTATGCAGACCGTAAGATGAGGACATGGCCTTTCAGGCTGGTGAACAAGCTCTTCTAAAGGTGTCACCCATAAAAGGGTAATGAGATTCAGTAAGAAGGGCAAGCTTAGTCCTCGATATATTGGTCTTTGTTTTAGATTCTTGACTGTATAGGCCCCGTGACTTATAGATTGGCCTTACCCCTTAACTTATCTAGAGTTCATCTAGTGTTTCATGTGTTCATGTTGAAGAAGTATCATAGGGGCAGAGATTACATCATAAAGTGGGACTCAATGTGGTTTGGCAAAGACCTTCAGTATGAGGAGGAACTGATTGCAATTCTTGATCGTGATGTCCAGAAGCTAAGGACCAAGGAAATAAAGTCCATGGAAGTTCAATGGAAGCATCGTCCAGTTGAGGAAGGAAATCGAGAAGGACATGCAAGACAAATATCCCCAGCTATTCATCGATTCAGGTACTACTCTACTCTCACTTCAGCCCGTTTTTCCTAGTTTGTCACTCAGGGACGAATTATGGGTAAATTTATATCTATTGTAATGACCTGTTCCCGTCGTTATAGAAAAAGCCAACGGAGAAAAATTTTGGGCCGGAAAACTTTTTGGTAGTAACTTGAGAATTCCTTGCCTAGTCCAGATTTGGACGAAATTGGAGTCAGTGAGGTCTAGAAATATCTGGTAGAGAATGAGAGATCTAATAATGGATTTGGTTACATGAGTGGATAGCTAAGACGTTAAGGAATCCGTACAACTTTATGGAATCGAATTTGGGCGAGTAGAACTCCCGAAACTAATCTTAGCGTGAGCGGGTAGTTTCTGAGTGTCATGGGATGAAGGTGTGTTGTGAAATGGAGGTTTGAAACTCTTAATTTGACTCTCTGTTTCTGTGCAAGCCACCATGGGTGAATTATTCCCGCCAGGGCGGGGCCGCTGTAGCGGGATAGGATCCGCAACAGCGGGACAGACGCGACTTAAGTCAGAAATAAACCCCAAAAACGTCATTATTCTGCAAACTTCATTCTTAAGAGTTAGGAGACGACCCCAGGTGATTTCTTGATTGTTGTCCACTGCTTTTGGTGCAAAAGGTAAGATTCTTACTCCAGGAATCTGTTTTCGATCCGTATAACTTAGATTCTTGGTTGTTAATTATTGGGGAAGGATTTTTAGACTGGAATTTACGGTGGGAAAAAGCCTAGCTGCACCTTAGGATCAGGGGTTTGGCCTAGGGTTGATAATGTTGATGGAAACTAGGCCTCGTTTATTGATCATCGCGTTATATTGATTATTTGTAGACCAGAACAAGCGAAAAGAATCTGGAAAGGGAAGGATCAAGTTTCTTAGTAAGGTTCAAGATTTGTTCGAGGTAGGTGATGGTTGTGATTTCATGTTTGTGTGATGTATGTTAGTAATTGCTCCATTATAATGCATGTATGTATGTGAATGTTACTCTATTGATCACACTAATCGTAAATGAGTATGAACGAACGATTGTATGCCATGAATCAACACTTGATTGTATGATTATAAGAATGTACATTGTGATTGTGGCTTGTTGAATGGAACGGGTGTCTCGTTCCGACACACTAACTAGGATCAAATGTCACGTACCGACATACATATTGAAACGGGTGTCACAATCCAACACACTAACTTGGAACGAGTGTCACGATCTGGCACACTAATAGTTTGGGTATGGAATCCATGAGAGGACCATTGACTTGTCATATAAATGTATTATTGAGAATGTGGAATTGTACATCGATCCTGAAATAATGACTGATATTGTATATGTTCGATGTATGCCTGTTTTATTATGTTGTGATTACTTGTATATGTTTCACTTATTGGGATAGTTGTGTCATCCTACCAGTACACTGTGGTTATGTACTGATACTGCACTTGCTCTTTCTTTGTTGAGTACAGGGCATCTTCAGGCGGCTACTAACAGATCTCGTCTAGGAGATCAGTGATCCATCGAATTCAAGGGTGAGTCAGTTCTTCCAAGCTACCATGAGTTCTCATTATGTTTAGTCCATTTCTATTCAGGCTTAGACTAGTACTTTAGTTATTATTATGTTTAGTTTGGGGTTGCACTAATTTTCTTCGACTTATCGTTAGTAGATATTTTGGTGCATTGGCTTTCAGGTTCTAGGCATTATTTCCGCAATTGTTTTGTTAGACTTTTGGAGTTTATGGAAACTCCTTATTTTCCTTTAGACATTTAAACCTGGTGTCGTATCTTTAAATGCTTAGCTTCTTTAATTTGGTTAGTTGGATTGCAGTAATGGTTCTCCCACTGGAGGGTTAGTGTGGGTGTCAATCACAACGATCTGGGTCGTGACACAATAGGATACAAATTGGATATTAGCAGTAATCAGTTTTAGATTGAGATTTTAGTTTGAAAAAAAAAAACTGCATATACAAAGTAATAAGAATTAAATATCTTAAAATTCTATTTAGATACCAATTGTATACATTGTTATAATTAGGTTTTCGAAATAGATATCAATTGGATACAATGTTAATTAGTTTAGATTGACTTACTCAATCGAAATCTTAATTATATTTTGTATTTTCAGGTGATTACCAATTAGATACCAATTTGATACAAATAGACTTAGTTTTCCTAGTTGGATATCAATTTGTTACCCAATTGGACATCAGTTTGATACTAATTAAATACCAATTGAATACAAATAGACTTAAATTTTCCAGTTGGTTACCAGTTTGATACCAATTGGATACAAATAGCATACAATTGTATTTTCAATTTGATGCCAATTAGATACCAACTACATACAATTAAACTTAATAATTCCAATTGGATATCAGTTGGATACCAAATGGCTACCAATTGCCTACACTATTGGACTTAATTTTTTTCAAGTGGATACCAATTGAATATCATATGGATAATAAATGGTTACCACCAGTAATCAGTTTAATTTTTTTAGTCTACATTTGAAAAACACTACATACACGTAGGAATAAGTAGTACACAAAATAAATGTTCTGAAAACCAGAATTCTCTAAGTTAAAAGATCAATATATTCAAATGAATGTGTTTGACACAATTAAACAACTAAACTAAATTAAAAACAAATTATGACTAATTTTCAGCAGGATAATTTGAACATCTCTTTTTGTTGTGTCTCTCCCGACGACATGTGTTGCACGTAACTTTAGATCTCTTGAATTTCACATCAGCAGATCCTACTAGCGTTCAAGTTGTGGTCTTTCTACCTTTCTTTTAGAAATAGGCTACAACAATTTAGGCGACGAGACATAACTTGATATATCTCATATACTCTTGCATGGAAGAGGTTCAACAAGTATTGCATGTGTCTTCAAAATATTTCAAGCTATAAAAGAGAGAGCAATCAGTTGAAATCAAAATTGAATACTATTCTAATTCACCACATCTAACAAAATTGTATAAAATTATTGATATACACAATACAAAAACACATTCTAAATTAACACTAACCTGAACATTTCTATACCAATTTCATACCAAGACTAACCATTGATTCATACAAAATTCATACCAAGAAGAGTATCAAATTCAAAATAAACACTAACCTGAGCATTTGAAATCAACACTAACATGAACATTTTTACACACATTTCATACCAAGCCTAAACACTAGTTCATACAGTAATCATACCAAGAAGAATACCAAATTTAAACAAGTTAATTGTAAACATTCTTTAATTATAAACTAAAAGTATATCAATTCCATTGAAATGATAACATTAATACTATTTCATACAGTGTCATTTATCAAGAAAACAGTATACTCAAATCATTCAAATATAATTCCAAAATTGCACACACCAATGGTATAAACAGTATACCAATTACAAATAAATTTTATGTACTTTCTTTTTTTACCAAATACCTTAAATTTAAAAAAAAATCATACCAAAATTTATTCCAGTTTCAAAAAATTATTATGTAATTTGAACAAAAGAATGTTCATACAAAAAACATCACAATTTAAATCTATTAGACACAAACAAAATCAGAAAATTTCTTTTACATTTTCATTGTTCTTATTTTATTTTTTTTACATTTTAGTAATATAAAAATATATACAAATAATAAATCGCAACGAATACTAACCTGAAAGATTTCATCTATCACCATGTTTTATTAATATTGATAAGAAACTGTCCATTACAACAAAATGAAGATTATTGAACTAAAACTAATTGGAAGTAGTCGTGAGTGACGAAAATTATAGGAAAAAAAAATTAGAAGAGAGAAACGTTTGAACAAAAGAAGAAAATCTGCTTTTTGAAATACTCTTAACTGATTTGAGATAAAAAAAAGGAAAACAAATATTCCTATTTTATTTTGAATCTCCTAAATTTATGGCAATTATTAATTATCATTATTGTATTCAAATTTATTGCTACAACTATATCCATTTTTTACCTTTTATTATATTTTAAAAATCGATTTTTACTATTATTTTAAAGCTTTTTTAAAAATAAATGTTAGAACCTGAATTTTGTTATTGTTACAACTTGAAAGAATTATTATACTGTCATAACTTGAAATTATTAGTCCAATACAGTGTTTTCAAAAATGTTTTTGGGGCGAGTCCCAGGGAGTGTCTCGGGGCAGGGCGTACCAAAAACGCTCCGGGGCATTAATTAAAGGCGTAGATCCATAAGGCTTAAGTCCTAAAATTTGAGGCGTAAGCCCCAAGCATAAAAACATAAGTCCTGGGCGTAAAAACGTACTCCCGGGCGTTTTTATTTTATTTTTTAAAATATTTTTTGCTTTAAATCATATTTTTATTATTGGTGTAATGATATTTCTCAAATAGTAATTATAATACTTTTTTTCTTCATTATTGATTATTAATACTTATCTAAAATTAAATCATAAATCATTGAAAGGTTTACTTTTGCTTATTTTATTAGTAATAAAATTATAAAATTGAATATACATGAGACTACGCCTCGTAGATCCATTGGACTTAAGCCCCGTGTCTCGGGGCTTACGCCTCGCCCTGTACTGTATAAAACGTCTCGCCTCACACCCCCACCTTTTAAAACACTGGTCCTATATATGTCATTTATAAAATTTTCACTACAAAAAAATACATCTTAAATATAAATTTGATCGGTTTGACTTTTAGGTTCTTAATATGAACCATTTAAATTTTAAAAGTTACAAGTCCAAAATATATAATACTACTAGTTTTAAATTTTAATATACGCATTTGATTTAACTATATAAAAATTTTACAGTGCTAAAATTTAAGAAAATTTCAATGTAACACACTTGAAAATTTTGAAAGATTAAAGAAAAATAACAAGAGAAAAATTAGTTGCAACATGAAAAGTGTAACCAATAACCACTTGGAGAGGTGTTACTCAAAAGGACAAGATAGATATAAGACTTACATTTTTATCCTCACTTAGAGAGGTGGACCCAATCGTCATCGTATTATTATATGATACTTTGAACGTGGGTTCACACATCTATATTTAAATATTTTTTAAAAAATATAACACTACTATATATGATCTAGAGAGGGGAGCATGGGCTTATGTGAACCTACAAAATCCCCTCTAGATACACCCCTGCTTCTTAAACCCTAAACACTGAAAGGTATCACCTTTAAAAACACATACCACAATGGATAGGTAAACTATAACTACTATCTTTTAACATTGTTATCTCTGCTAACTCTCAATTCATTCAAAACAATATTACATCAACTTTAAAGGTAGTTCACCCACAAATGAGCGAACTACAATTCTTTTTATTTCTTTCTCAATTTTAAGTGTACTGTGAAGTCTTTTTAATACATAAAATCGTGACTTTTTTCGATAATATAAATATAAAAAAAACTTGAGAATCTTTTCATAAAATCAATTTTACGGTAATCGCCTAAAATACCCTTAAACTATTGGAAATGGTACAAAACTACCCACCATCCACCTATTGGCTCCCAAATACCCCTAACATCCACCTATTGGCTCACAAATACCCCTGACATCCATCTATTGGCTCACAAATACCCTTTCATCCACCTTTGGGTCCAATATTGACCACTTTTATAGCGGATTATCATTTAAATAATTTTTTAAAAATACTTGGCGACCATCTATTGACTATAATTTAATTACTTAAATTAATTTACAAACTCATCCATTATACTCGATCCAAATTGACTACACTTTACTCAACTTAATTATACCCGACCCAAATTAATTAACTACACCCTCCCCAAATTACATTTACTCCACCGATTAAAACAAATACACCCTTTATTCCCAACATTTACTTCCTCTTTCAACCTTACTTCCCCAATATATTCACTTACAATCTCAAAAAAAATACTACCTAAATACACTCATGTATCACCATAAAAAATTATGAGTGTTTTGGTAATTTCTTATGGTGATACATGTGTGTATGTAAGTATTATTTTTTGAGATTGTAGGCGAATATATTGGGGAAGAAGGTTGATAGATGAAGTGAAATGTTGGGAATGAAGGGTTATTTGTTTTAATCGGTGGGTAAATATAATTTGGGACGCATGTAATTAACTAATTTGGGTCGGGTATGAGTAATTTGGGTCGTGCATAATTAATAATGAGTGAGTTTGTAAATTAATTTAAGTAATTAAATTGTATATATCCAATATTTGGTCGCCATGTACTTCAAAAAAATATTTGAATAATAATTTGTTATAAAAGTGGTCAATATTGGACCCAAAAATGGATGACAGGGTTATTTGGGAGCCAATAGGTGTATGGCAGAGATATTTGGGAGCCAATACGTGGATGGAGGGTAATTTTGTACCATTTCCAATAGTTCAAGGGTATTTTAGGCCCTTTTCCATAAATTTTATTATTTGCTTACAATAATAGTATTGAGGTCAACGGGGACAACAATTCCTCTTATTTCTAGTTTCTCTACATAAACTACATTGTTGTGGCATGCGATTTGGAGCAATGTCCATTTTATTTCTACGATGCCTAGTAGTGTTGACTCTAGAAATTCTCAATATTGAGTATTACAAATAAATTGAATGGAAAAGGTGGCCAATAGGACTTATCGCTCAATGAAAAATTGCAGTTTCAAGAGCAATACTCGATTGCAATTTCAATTGAGTACTGTTTTTTTTTTAAAAATTATAATTTATTTGGTGTCTGAACCCAAGCCATGGCAACGGCTGGGATTGATGATATTCATATCTTAACTACAATTAGTTCTTGTGTAGGGTAAATTAAGAGCCGTTTTGATTGACTTAAAAAAAAAGTAGTTTTGAAGTTAAAAATGAAAAGTCAAACTTAAATAACTTTTAGATCAAAAATAAAATGTTGAGGGAGACCTACTTTTGATTTTTAATTTATTTTTAAGTCATTTTAAACTTATTTTAAGTTATTTTTAATCTCGTCAAACACTTCCTAACTTATTTTAAGTTATTTTTAATCTCGTCAAACACTTCCTAACTTATTTTAAGTTATTTTTTACTTGTTTTGAGTTATTTTATATTTGTCAAACACTTCCAAAAATAAAAAACTGACTTAAAAGTAAGTTTGATCATCTTTTAAGCCAATCCAAACACCCTCTATATCTAGCACCATTAAAGTTTGTTTCAATTATAAAAGCTAATACACGTTTTCAATCAGTGGTGGATCCAGGATTTGAAGGTTATGGGTACTTACTTCCTTTAGCGTAGAAGAAAAAAAAAAAGCAAACATATAGCAAGTGAGAAGAAGAAAAAAACATATAGCAGTGAAAAGATTTATAGAAGAGTAAAAATATTTTAAAAAGAAAAACAAAAAAACCTTTACTGGGACTCGAACCCTCACATTTGAGGTCGTCAGCGCAAGCCTTATGTTGCATCTGAGAACCAAAGCACCCATCAAACTTTTCAATATTTTCAATGAACATATAAATACAAATTTCCGTCGGAGTCAATGAATGTTCGAGCACCCCATACCCTCAACGTGGGTCCGCCCCTGTTTTCAATATTATCAAATTTCATTGCTATCTATGTATATTCAGTCTTTCGAATTCCAAAGAGACAGAAGACCCACCGAACACACACACTCTAAACGAAATCTAACATACGATGAGTCTTCAATTAATTTAACCACCACGTTCCATTCTCATGTCAAAGTACTACAAACACATTCTTATATTACGTGGCCCAATCACACCACTCCACATAAAGAATAATCTTGTGGATATGCCCTTCATAATCTTCTGTGACTAGTTACTCACTTTTCTTTAAAAAAAAACAGATAAAAAGCAAAAGGGCATTCCATCTCTTCTCTTTTACTATATACTGACTAGTCAATACAAAGAATAATTGATCACATTCTTTAACTCTGCTTCGAATATTCCCTATTTTAGTTCCTCCGCAGCATATACCTTTATTATTTGTTTCTCTAAACCTATATATTATCTTAATTGATTTAGTTTTTACTTGAACAAAAAGATGCAAGTTTTTCGTAGTATGCAGAGAGTCACTATCCCGTTTGACGATAAGATGAAAGGTCAGATCATTGGACGTGACCAACAAGCTGATGATGATGCTCTCGTTTTTTGTTTGCCGGATGGTGTTGCAGAGAACGATTCAGATTTTGATCAGACGCAAGTATCAATGTACGATTCGAGAGAAGTGATTGAAGATGTGCCAATACTGGTCTTCTGTAATATCGATTTGGATTTATTCCAGAATTCTCTGTCGACTACGGTTACCAAGGCATTGGAATTGTTTTCCTTTCTAAATTCTAATAAGCCGATACTCCAGCAAAATGTAATGAAAAATCTTAGGGATTTTGGTTATAATGCCGCTATATGCAAGACAAAATGGGAGAAGAGTTCAAGTGGATCAGTTAAGGGCGGAAATTACGAATTCATTGATGTAATTACATCGGATTCCTCCAATCAAATGATAAATCGTTACATCATCGACCTTGATTTTGCAGCAGAGTTCGAGATAGCAAGGCCTACAAATCATTACAAGCGCATGTTGCAATCATTGCAGAAAGTTTTTGTAGGCAAAAGTGAAGAATTAAAGCAGATATTGAAGGTAATGAGCGAGGCTGTAAGGCGATCGATGAGAAGCAAAAAGCTCCATATTCCTCCATGGAGAAAACAGGGCTTCATGCAAAACAAGTGATTAGGTGCTTACAAACGGACAACAAATATCCTCCCGTCTCTAAACTTACCGCCGACTGATGTTCTTCTTGGGTTTAATGCTGCTGTTAACCATTTTTCGATGCGGAACTGGTAGTTGGTGAATTCATGAAAGTGGTAGTGTGGTAGATGATAGTGTGGTAGGTGAGTAATTTGTTTTAGCCATTTTAATTATAATATTTTTTGTTAAGTGTCTTAATTTTGATATCTCTTTAATATTAATTTTTGATAGTGCTAAATTCATGGTAATATGTAAGAAATTGGTAGACGCTACGGACTTAATTGGATTGAGCCTTGGTATGGAAACTTACTAAGTGATCACTTTCAAATTCAGAGAAACCCTGGAATTAACAAAAATGGCCAAGTATTTTTCCGATAGTTGTCAAATATAATATGACACATACTATTCACACTATGACACACTATTATGACATACTACTATTCACATAATACTTTTTTGACTTTTTTTACAAGATGAATAACTTTCAACTAACTTTACGTCTATTCTTCTTCTTATCTTTTTCTCCGTCTTTATCTTCTTCTATCATATCTCTTTTCCGTCTCTATCTTCTTTTATTTTATCATTCCAGCTGGACGTCGGGGATTACATTATCTTCTCCATTGCATTTTGAACATATGTGATCAGGGTATTTGAGTCCAATTAGCTTGCAATATCTGGTTAATAATTCTGCTGAAATAAATCCTTCTTTTAATGCCCTTGTTGTAGGTCGTTCTTCTGGCTTTAATAATGATAAAATCCATCTCTGGACTTCATCCATATCTGTTTTCCTTAGTTCCCTTGAATTTGAGTATATCATTAATTGATCTCTAGAGTAATAGCTCCATATAGCGTTTCCGTTTAAATAATTATTTGCTAGCTCCTGTATGATAGTTGATATACCAATTATTCTTTTGTTGGCATAAAAACTTGGTATCTCCATTTTGCATATCTCTTCTTGTTGTCCCATGTCCTCGGGTATAATCATATCTTTAGTTAGTCCTATCTTGATAACCTGTATCGGAGGTTTTATTTCCTTGTATAATATCTCTGCTGGTGCGGTATAGAATTTTATATAAAATAAATTCCCTTTTGTAACTCTCTTGTATGTGACGAATGCTTTGTGTAGCTCCGGTATTCCACTAACTTCTTCTCCGTCATATGTATATACGGTATTTAACAGTCCGTAGTTGTAACATGTTCTTACTAAATTAGCGTTAGTTTTTGGTCGTGCAATTAACTTGTTATATCCCTGTAATTTTTGTGTCAAATAATCTTGGTTAGGTTCTTTTGTAATTGATATGGGGTTGCGGTTTAAATAAGTTTGGATTTTGTGTATACTTTCGATATAGGTTCGTGTGATGTAGTTATATGTCTTTTTCTCATTCTGGTTTTGCAAACTATCTGCGTATGTAGATGTTTGTGGTTTTATGGACATATGTCTAGGTGTTCTTTGGGTAAATGGTTTTGTGAATAGCTGGTTTATGTTAGCATTTTTATGTTGTTTGTCGCTAACTTGTTTGTCTGTACCTGCAGCTGTATTTAAACAAATGTTATGGGTTTTAAAGAGTTTCCCATCGTCTCCTTTTAGCTCTGGGTTTTTTCCGTCTTCCGATCGACGTAGCTCCGCATTTTTATAGTCATGCTGCTGACTAGCTTTAGACTTCAGATTATCTTCATTAGTCTTTAGCTTTTGTATCTCGTTGTCC
>JAJOOR010015945.1:0-17486 GCA_036250505.1 Solanum acaule | reverse complement strand
GATCTTTCACGTTCTGTAGTCCATCTCCCAGCAACTCGGTCAGCACATTCTTGGAGCCATTTCCTCTTGAATGTACAAGTTCGCTCTTCTTCAACATGCGGCAGATCCAATCACCCAATGGGGTGGTCTCAATGACGTCCAGAACCATAATCCTGTGGTAATTATCCATGAGTGAACTATCGTGGTAACTACGAACTTGTTGGCCCATATTTAGATAATACCGTGTCAACTTGGAGGAAAGGTCCAAGTTACTGTGAATTACATCTCCAGAACATTCCACTAATGTTAGTTCCTCTAATCGAACTAGTCTTGATAAGACCCCAGGTGAAATATTTTCAAGTGGTACTCTCTCATTCCAAAACTCTAACAAAATTAAATTGGTCAATTTTCCTATCTCCACTGGAAGCACCTCTAAAGTAGAATATCTAATGGTGAGAATCTCTAAAGTGACAAGTTCGCCAATAATTGATATGTCATCCAACCTTAAATTAATCAGAGACAGTGTCGGCAAACTTGACAACAACTGAACAGATTTTGGGAAGGGCAAAATGGAGTCCTCATATCCACTTAGGCTTAAGACATTAAGCTTATTCATTCCAACAAAAAAATCATCCTGTAATTTGAATGGCTCTTCAAATAGTTTTAACATTAGAAACTCAAGTCTTGGGAAAAATATTGGTTTAGGAAGCTCATCAATTTTTTGTGCAACAATTGACATGTGACTGTATGACTCGTAAGAAGTTCTTGGGAACTCTTTTGAGTTCACACTGTGACTTACCATAAAAACGTGCCTTCCCTCAGAGGCTATATATATAGCCACGACCACATCATGCATTTTGACATAATTTTTGCCTGAACCTTGGGATAGCAAGAAACGATCCTTCAATGTTTCTAACAGATAGCACACCCTCTTTCTTGCTTCTTCTAAATTTTCAATTTCTGAAAAGATGCCATGCCTCATTCCGTATCTAAGTAATTGTTCATGCCAGATATTACTATCTTCCTCGAACAAGGAACAAAGCAAAAACAAGTACCTGACTTAATCACTTTCCAACTGATCATAGCTTAGCTTGAGAGATTGATACACATTTTTAATCACGCCTGGGATATTTTTTGGTGTGGATCTTTGTAATTGTTTAAGGGCATCCTCCCATGAAGACTTGCTTTTACACTTTAGCGCTCCTGCAACTGTAATAATTGCAAGCGGCAACCCCTTGCATTCTTTCACAACATCTTTTGCTGTGTGATGAAGAGAAAAATC
The DNA here is from genome assembly GCA_036250505.1 of Solanum acaule. Taxonomy (NCBI): domain Eukaryota; kingdom Viridiplantae; phylum Streptophyta; class Magnoliopsida; order Solanales; family Solanaceae; genus Solanum; species Solanum acaule. The sequence continues at coordinate 16,225 of JAJOOR010015945.1, read as the reverse complement.
AGCTACCAAATTACCGGCTTTCTGTCTGAAAAGGACCCATGCTTCCTTTTTAGGTAAGATTCCAACTTCTATGATCTTTCGAGCCTCCATTGTTTCACAAACATCTCGGAGTCGCGTTGTCAATGTTACTTTGCACCGATGGTTGTGATTGCTACCACTAGGAATTCCAAGCTTGTTCAGATCAAGAGCCTCCCAGACATCATCCAAGATTACAAGGATGTTGTCCTGACCCATTAACCTTGAACGCAACTGATCTCCACGATTCCAAAAATTGTCGCCTTGTAATATTAGACCGATTCCTCCAGCTATCTCAGCTTGAATTGTTTTCAAGTCTGGTTGTTGACTGACAGTTACCATGACAACCTCATCAAAGAACCTTTCTTTTTTCGCCCTTGCTCTTATTTTGTCAGCCAGTTTCGTCTTACCTACACCACCCATACCACAAATCCCAATAACAGTGACATCCTCATCTCTCAAAGCTGCCATGACCTGTTCCTCTTTCAATTTTCTAGAGTCAAACTCCTCACCCATAGCTTCAATTTCAACTACAGGTGGTGCAGGATAGGAGAAATCAACATAATCTTTTCCATCATTTCGAAGTTCAATCACCTCTAGTGTAATTCTCTTAGCTCTCTTGCTCAAGGAGTAACGTGACTTCAAATTTGGACACCAACCATAGAAACAACCTCTTTCAACCTCAACTCTACCACGCATTACACCTTCTACATCTGAATTAATCTTAGTAACACTATTTAACCAAGCTTCAACATCTTGTGAAATGACTTGCAAGTTTCTCCGTGCAGCCTCCGCTCTTTGCTGCACCCCACTTGTAATATTGTCCAGTTTCTGAGATTCATTATCCAAATATGTGATGTTGCTGTTGTAGTAAAAGAAATACCCGATCCGTTGCGCAAGTGGCTGCATCAAGCAATCTGTAACTTTTCCCACACACAGAGATAAGAGTTCCATTCTTTGTTGAAAGGGAATCTGAAAAGGGAAAGGAGTTGACTGAAAACTCTATAGTACTTTCTCACTTGGTTCATACAGAAAAGAACAGATCTTGGACCCAGTCACCTCTAAATTATGTATTTTCTCTTCCTCTGTGTTTCCCCCTTTCTTCCCTATTACTAGTTCCCTTCTCCTCAGTTGGTGAATGACAACTTCAAAATAACTAGCATACACAAACTAAACAGAAAATTGAGGTGTTGTTGAATGAAAAGATGAATACTTGACATCATACTTACCTTGTTCTACAATGGCATAATCGGATTACTGGAACTGAACCCTAGACTTTATCCCATTCTGCTAATTAAGTCGCTTGAACATCTCCGTGGACCTCAATTTCTTCTATCCAACCCTGCTTTTATCTCCCACATATATAATCTTCTACCGTTTGCTTTTACTTGTTCCTTATTCATAAAATATTTTTTTATTTTTATATCACTTTTGACATATTAAGAAAATACAATAATTTTTTCATGTTTTATCTTCAATATTAAAATACTTATTTTGCAAATCATTTTCTAAGACATCATTTAATAGGTAAATAGAGATTGTTTGGTAAAATATTTATATCAATAATTATTTTCTTAATGGGTGTACCAAGTAAAAATGAACGGGAAAGTAAAACTGAAGCACTACAATTCATTTTATACAACACTCAACGGAAAAGAAAATGTGATAAATGATCCTTGAACTATTAGAGTAGGTCTAAAAGAGTCTCTCAACTATATATTTATCAGATTTAGTTCTTTAACTATTCAAAATGTTGTCACGTTTGGTTCCTTAACTATACACTTACTATTTTTAATCCATTAATTATACACTTACCGGTTTTAGTCTTTTAAGTATTTAAAAATTTATCAAGTTTGGTGTTTGTTTATTTTTTTTATACGAATAACTTAAGTTTATATTAACAGAACTCATGCCTTGAAATTAAATTTTTAACCTATTTTCTCATTATATTTCTCTTCCTGCTATTTTTTCTTCAAAATATTCTTACGAAAACAACATTAACCTCAATGATTCAAAATAAAATTCACGTGAAAAAAGATATAAATCATAATTTTATTCAATAGAGGATAAATTGAAACATATTACTATTGCTAATGAGTTTAAAATGCTATAGTTTATTATAATAAGAAAAAATAATACTGCTATTACCCATTAGGTGTGGAGAAATTTATTTATATTTAGTAGAAATAAATTTCTTATAATGAGAATAGTTAAAAGACTAGATCTTGTAAATGTATAGTTAAGAAATTATTTTTGACCTACTTCATTAGTTCAGGACCTCCACTAATATGAGTTGTTCCCTTTTCTTTTTTCTTTCTTTTTGAAAAAAGATCTAAACATGGTGATATTTTAGATAAAACAAAAAGAATAAAGGGCTCATAGGTGTTTTTGATAAATTGTTAGTACAAAAAGAATAAAGGGTTCATAAGTGTTTTTGATAAATTGTTAGTCCAATTCATGTAGAAAAAGTGAAATGGTGATATTTTAAGTAGAAAATGTAGAAAAATTGTGATACTCTTTATATATATTTTTACCACTCTTTATTTCTCTTTTTTTTTAAATAAAAAATTAGATACGGAATTTTCTATTATAATCCTGAGAAACATTAAAAATAGAGTTTTCTATTAATCATTTTGTTCAGTTTTACTTATTCATTATACAAAAAATAGAAATATAATTTTACTTGTCAAATTTAAAAATCAAGATATGATTTATTAGTTCGTTCCTAATTTATTATTATTATTATAAAATACAATTATTTTTTAAAATATTAAATTTGTTATATTAAAATGATGATATTATAAATTTATTCTTTTAACAATTACTCCCTCCGTCTCTATTTACTTGTCAAATATTTTCTAATTTGATTTCCCTTTTTGACTTGTCATTTTTGACAAAGCAAGGAAGGACAATTTTTTTCTTCCTATTATACCCTCAATTTATTAACATTGAGTAAATGTCTTTGAAAAATGTAGTGAGTAAATATGTTTAAGACTTTATTAATTAATAGGGATAAAATAGTAAACTCATTATACCAATCATTATTATTTTTAATAGGTGTGTTAAGTCAAAATTTAACAAGTAAAAAGGGACGGAGGAGTACTTTTTAAGAGTATGTCAAATTAATTAAATAAAAATAAAAATTAAATTTTTTAATAATAGACATTTAAATAATCTCTCTATAAAACAATCTAAATAAGAAAAGTATATTGATACATGCTCTTTTGTAATTTGACTCTAAAAACTATTTCTTGAAAAAATTAGCCAAATAAATCTACTTATCAAATACATTTTTTCAAATAAATTAGTCAAACACTAATTACTTTTTTCAAAAGTATTTTTAAAAAAAAAAAAAACTATTTTAACAAAAAATGGTTCTACAAAAATCGACCGCTGGCCTAAACAAGCTCTTAATCTCTTCTAATTCTGCCCCAATAATCAATTTGTGATATATAAATTATTTTTTACTTTATGAATAAGGTTTATTTGTTTTTTTATTTTTATAATTAAGTGTATAATATTAGATAAAAAGAGAAAAAAGTACATAATATTTAAGAAGTTATAATAAAAACCCATTAAGGTTAATAAATTAGAGGTTAAAGCAAACCTTTTGAGTGATATAAGTTAGTGATATTTTTTGTTGCTAACAAATAAAAGAAATATGTGTTATAAAATCAAACTCAGAATAATATAATTATAAAGAGAAGAAGATAAGATATAGAGATGAAGAAGATGACTTTTCTTCTTATTCAAGTATGTTCTATAAAAGGTGAATGATATCTCTATTTATAGTGTTGAGATATCACCCCAAAGGCCACCATGATAAATGCCCAACTAGTAGATACATAGTTATCCACCAAGGTTCATATCACCTTGGAATTATACATACATGAGTTCATCATAATTCTTGAAGTAATCAAATGGACAATCCATAATTCAATGGATTTATAACACTCCCCCTTGGATGTCCATAGATAATGTGCCTCATTAAAACCTTACTAGGAAAAACCCTGTGGAAAAAAATTCTAGTGAAGAAAAAAGAGTACACATATCTTTTGATACACATTATTTGTTGCCTCATTAAAAACCTTGCCACGAAAATCCAGTGGGACAAAACCTCAATCAAGGAAAAAAGAGTGTAACGCGTATTATACTCCCCTGATCAAAACATCACTCAATTTCTTATAATGATGTCATTCAATCTTATATACCAACTTCTCAAATATTGACAGTGTCTTTGTGATCAAATCATATTCACAAAGATGTTGCATGATTGAACTCATCTTGATATATCATTTTCTGGTTTCATGGATATGATGAGGCTTTGAGCTTAACCGAATACATTCTTGAAAATCACTCTATTCATGACCTCGTTACTGCAAGTAAATTGCTCATTCAACTTGTACATAACAACAATCATCTGGACACTTTCATTTGCAGTTGATTATCTTCGTACAGTATGGTTGGTATATTCTCTTTCAAAGAAAAATCACACATTTTTTGAATATGGTGAGTCATTGATCTTAACTAGACGCACTCTCAACTTGCTTCATGGAGGGCTTTTATTTCTGCATGATTTGAAGAAGTGGTTATCAACGTTTGCTTCATTGATCGCCAAGATATTATTGTGCCTCCACATGTAAACAAATAGTGTGTTTGAGACCAAGCTTTATGCGGATCAGATAAATATTTATAGTGAATGAGATCTCTATTTATAGTGTTGAGATATCACCCCAAAGGCTATCATGATAAATGCCCAACTAGTAAATACATAGTTATCCACCAAGATTCATATCACCTTGGAATTATATATACATGAATTCATCATAATTTTTGAAGCAATCAAATGGACAATCCATAATTCAATGGATTATAACAATATGATTATTTTTAAGATAATTTTAAATAGTTGCGTATCTGATAACTCAGGATTCACGAGTCATGAGAGAGAAAAGATGTTATCATGTTTTTCATTTTCCCCCCTAAAACAATACCGGGAATGATACATTAAATTATCATACTCCCTCCATTTTCATTTACTTATCAAATATAACATTAAATTAATATTTTTGAATAATATAGTGGGTAAATATGTTTACGACTCTATTAATTAATAAAGGTAAAAATATAAATTCACTATATTAATCGTTGTTTCTTACTCCTTCCATTTCAAATTAATTGAATTGTTGAAGTGTTTCACACCCTTTAAGAAAAGAAGATTAAGACATAAATTAAGCATAATTTTCCATTTTTAGCCTTATTAATTATTGTCAAATTTATGCTTAAAAATTACTAAATATTAATTATAATAACTAATTTCAATACTAACTAATGAAGGGTAAAATTGAAAGAATATTCTAAAAGTAGTCTTGAAGATTGAACAATTACGTTAATTTGAAAAATAAAAAATATCTCAATAATTCAATTAATTTGAAATGGAGAGATTAATAAATATGATAAGTCAAAATTTGACATGTATGTTATTTCTTAATAAATATGACAAGTCAAAATTTGACAGGTTGTGAACAAGTGAATTGACAAATATTTGTCTCGTGTTAAAGTGAAAGAATAAAGAAAGAAATAGACATATGGCCTGGGAATGTTCTTGTCTTTTCTTGAGATATGAAGTAATCCTTATATTCTTCGGTCGGTAACTTGTGACGGTTGCCAACTTGGTTTTCCTCTTCTTCTTTTAAAAACTTCCAAATTTCTTTTTCTCTTCGTAGAAGCAGCCAAGTAATTACAAACTGTATGATTTTTTTGCTCCCATGCAATTTCAGTTTTCAATTTTCATGACTCTGTTTTACATTTATAAATTTTATTAGTGTTTCAGTATGATCAAATAATGAATTTTTTTTTTTGGTCAAGAGTTACATTTTTTTGTGCTGAATTAATTCTTGAATACTCTGTAATATACCTTCATGCATATATAGTGAAACATTTTCAGTCTTCTGCAATTTTCATTTGACATATATAATACATAAAATTTTTAGAGGTGTCATGATCATTATGTGAGTTGGAGTGTGTGGAAAAGAGTATAGATGTGGTGTTTACGAGATCAAAAGTGTATGTTTATGTATCATGCCAATTATCATTAGAGAAATTTGATCATCGAAGTAGAAGATTTATATATAGTTTTATTTACTTACAGGTAGAAGATGGCAACAATAGGAGATATAGGAGTTTCTGCAGCTATAAATATTCTGTCTGCACTAATCTTCCTTTTGGCATTTGCAATTCTGCGGCTTCAACCACTGAATGACAGAGTGTACTTCCCAAAATGGTATCTTGCGGGGCTGAGAAACGATCCACTGAAGTCGGGTGGATTTGTTAAGAAAGTTGTTAATTTGGATTGGAAGGCATATATAAGGTTTCTGAATTGGGTACCGGCTGCACTGAAAATGCCTGAACTTGAACTCATTGACCATGCTGGATTGGACTCTGCTGTTTATTTACGGATCTACTTGCTAGGGTATGCCTGCCTCTCTAATTATTTACTAGTATATGATTTGTTTCAACATATATCGTGTCGTTGCAATATCAATTACTTTCAATTTGTTTATCTTACTTTCCTTTTTAAAATGTCACTTTCTGTCTCTGAGTAGTAACTCAATTTGGATTGGAGGGCAATATTTAGACCACAAGATTCAAATGGCAGTTTGATACATTACACACGTCTTTAGTTTAAGATCACAAGATTCAAAATTTCTTTATTTTTTTGAACTCCATGTCGAGTCAAACTAAGACGAACAAATTGAAATAGATGCTTAGTGACTTTTTAACGTGTGATATTGATTGATGCAAAAATGGTACCTGTTAATTGGACAAAGCTGAATTTTGAGTTACACTTGGGAACTGAATATTTGATGACATTTATGACTTCTGATTTGCAGGCTAAAAATATTTATTCCTATTACATTGCTTGCTTTTGCTGTTCTAGTACCTGTTAATTGGACAAATAATACTCTGAAGAAGTCTGGGCTTACTTACAGTGAAATTGATAAGATTTCCATTTCAAATGTTCCACTCGGATCAGAGAGGTTAGGCAATTTTTCCTTTTTCAAGTATTTGATGCAATACACTCATCATTACCAAGTTCTTGTTCTGATACCTACTTATATAATACAGCATTATTTTCCGTTTTAGGTTTTAAACCTGTAGCCTTCTATATCCACACCGCTTTAGGAAAAATGTATACGATAATATCTGTCTAATTAGATCACAAGGCTATTGTTATGATTCTAAAAAAACTAGACGCTGTTTTGAGAATTTATGGACTTTGCTGCAATAGAATCAACAACAACATAATACCCCACTGCAATTTCAAAAGTAGGGTCTTGGGGAGGGTAGATTGCATGCATACCTTACCCCTACCTCGAGGAGGTAGAGAAGTTGTTTCCAAAAGACCCTTATGTTATATCAACCTTAACTTCTGTTATAAAAATTTCTCTCATGTCTACCTTTTCAGTTATTTTACTAGGCTATGGAAAGCCAGGTCAGGGAGCTTATCTTTTTATTGTTTCAAAATGGATGTTCCTTTGTATTTGTTTTACCCAGTTTTGTATGTTTATTCTCTATCCTTCTGATTAGTCGAACTCCGTTTGTCCTGGCTTGTTAGAAGCCTTCACTTCAAGTTAAGTCGGCTTCATGTCAATAGAGTTGCCTTTGTTTGGTGTCAACTGGATCACATCTCTTGCTTCCTTTGTAAACAAGAGGATCATATAAAATATTATGCAAATAAAAATAAAAAGGAGGTTCACTTCATGTGAGGATTGGAGTTCAGATTTCATATAAAAAAGTCATTGTTAACCTTATTTACAGTACATTGCGATATGTTTCTGGTTGCTTCATCTTCACAAGCTATATAAACTGTTTTCTGCAATGACTTGTATTGAACGGGATCTTTCCAGGTTTTGGGCTCATATCCTTATGGCCTATGCCTCGACAGTTTGGACATGCTATGTCTTACAAAAGGAGTATGCAAAGGTTGCAGATATGAGGTTGCAGTTTCTTGCATCTGAAAAACGTCGCCCTGATCAATTCACAGTATGTGAAATAGAAATATGAACTTATTCAGTATTAGCAATTTACTAGGTAGTGGTAATATCGACTTCTAGTTGCAATCTTGAACAATGTCTGATATAATTTTTTGAGCTAAAATTAGGAAACTTTGTTATATTATTTATTGAGCTAAAATTTGATTGTTCTCAGGTCCTTGTCAGAAACGTTCCACCTGACACTGATGAATCAGTCAGTGAATGTGTTGAACACTTTTTCCTGGTTAATCATACAGATCATTACCTCACAAATCAGGTTTGTACTTGATGTAATACATGTTATATGCTTCTTGGGAGCGAAATCATTGATAAAGAGATATATCCTTTGGTTGTCTCGTGTACACTCTCATTTTTCGTAAGAACAACTTAGCTGCGAACAGAACTGTGTCCCATCATTTTTTAAAAATATATATATAAATGGACATCAGATTCTTTTGAGTTGTAAGAATTTGTCTTGTACATATTTAGCTTCTCCTTTCAGATATTGGGTAATCATTTACTACGTCTTGTGATTACTTGATACTTGTCGTCTTGAGATTCTGTCGCTGAAGAACGAAGAAGGACAGGATTAGTATTTGAAGACATTAATGTGGCTTCTTGAAGAGAAAAGGTAGATATATTTCAGAAATGGAGGAAGAATAGAAGATGGTCTATTTCATTTACACAAGTTATCGAGTTCTAAAAGCTTGTTATCCTCTTCCTCAGAAAGACTTTTTGCTTGAAGAACTAACTTTTCAATGATTGTGCCTGCGATGTATGGTCATTAATGTATTATCTGTTCTCTTCTTGAGGAGTCACTTTTATGTCAGATATTACAATTAATAGGATATTTGTTTCAAATTGTTAATTGCAGTTTAAATTTCTTTTTAAATAAATTAATTATCGTTATTCATGTAGTTGGATTGTACTGCAGGTTGTTTACAATGCCAACAAACTAGCAAAATTGGTCAAGGAGAAGAACAGTAAGAAAAATTGGCTTGATTATTACAATCTCAAGTATTCTAGAAATCAATCAACACGGCCCATGATGAAGGTATGTATGTATAGACAAATTAGTTCGTCACTTTGGATATTATTTATTTTCTTTGAAGATATCGAAAGCATTCTATGATGCTCTGAGATTATTATAGTTTCTCTTTCAGGATATCTAAAAATATCCTTCTCGAACTTGCAGACTCGTTTCCTTGGCCTTTGTGGAGAAAAAGTGGATGCTATCAACCATCAGACTGCTGAAGTTGAAAGACTATCGAAAGAGGTAATAGATCTTGAGTAAACTTTGCTAACTGTCATGTTGATTGACCTCACTCAAAGTACAGCTGAAAGTGTCTTCAATAGTCCTTTATCCACTACTTTTGACATCATATGACCCTTGATGCCAAATGCTTTTATTTGGATAGAAAAAAATTGACTAGAGGCTTTTAGAAGATTTGATGCTTTAAGGCATCCATGCCTTTTATTGTTGCAACAAAGAAAAGCTTTCGGTCAATCATTCAACTTTAGAGCTTGTTACCTTTTATTGCTATTACTGTAGACTAGCTTTCATTTTACCAATGTCATAAGTTCTGGTTTATTTGTAGATAGCTGAAGAGAGAGAGCGGGTTAAAAATGACCCAAAATCTATCATGCCGGTGGCATTTGTCTCATTCAAAACACGGTGGGGTGCTGCCATTTGTGCTCAAACTCAGCAGTCAAGAAATCCAACTTTGTGGTTAACTGATTGGGCTCCAGAGCCACGTGATGTATATTGGAAAAACCTGGCGATTCCCTATGTGTATCTAACAGTTAGGAGGCTCATAATTGGTGTTGCATTCTTTTTCCTGACATTCTTCTTCATGATTCCCATCACATTTGTCCAAACCCTTGCAAGTATCGAGGGGATCAGGAAAAGAGCGCCATTCCTGAAAGTTATCATTGACATGTGAGTATGCCCCATTATAGACTTATTCCGGTGTCAGCATCCACTATCTCTCATTTGTAACATTTTCCCCGTCTTCTATCAGCTTATGTTTAAGGCGCTATGATATTTTTGTTCATCTACTTCCATAAATTTCTCAGAATGGTCATAAAGCTAGTCCTGATAGTAAATCAAATCGTCGGGTATCTAATTTGGAATAAATTCAAATGAACTGGTATCTTAGGGTATGCTTCATAATGATGCATAGGACACTCGGGCTACACCAAAAATGATCTTTAGCGGCAATAGCTTAATTTCCGCTAAATATGTAGTTTTAGTGGCAACTAGTATTCATTATAAATGTCCCTAAAGCCCATAGCGACATTGGATCTAATGGAAATGAACTAATGCCGGTAAAGACTTTAGGACTCTTTGTTAATGTGCATATTTGTTGCCGCTAAAAGTTGTTTTCGTGGTAATACTTAATAGTGCACATTGCCTTCACTGTAAATCTAAGAGAATATTAGTCACTTGTTTAGCAAAAGTGGAGTCTTAACACTTTTGTTGATGGTGTGATTGTTAACAGAAGTGTTGCTTGACCGAAGCCTAGCAACCTAAGACATGCTAAATGACATTTCCTTACTAGAGAGTATGTTGTTGGGAGATCGACTTAACAGAGGAGAATGATATGTTGGCGATTCAATCACCTGACCCAAAAAAAATTGAAAAGTAAAACTATTCTGGCAGTTTAGGTTATCATTTACCTATCATAGCCATGAAGATTGACATGGCATGACATAGTTCAGGCGTGAAGTAGTAACTAATGAATGGTCTTCTAAATAGATCTATTTATCGTATTTCTCATCATTCTATTTGGTAATTAGATGAATATTATGTTGTCTTGAATTGTTGCTTTGTGTCTAGCATGGTTGTTAGACTTGTGCTACCATACCCCACATCCCTCTCCCACACAGCAGATATGGTTATCCATTTTATGCTTAGATCTTTATACCACTAATTCCACCCAATCTATTGTGCAGACCTTTCGTCAAGTCATTCATCCAAGGTTTTCTACCTGGGATTGCTTTGAAGATCTTTCTCATAGTATTGCCAAAGATACTGATGCTGATGTCCAAATTTGAGGGCTGGGGAAGTATATCAGCTCTAGAAAGAAGAGCTGCATCTAAATATTACATCTTTAACTTTGTGAATGTGTTTCTTGGGAGCATAATTGCAGGAGTTGCATTTGATCAGCTAAATGCATTTATTCATCAGTCAGCAAATGAGTAAGTTGAAGTGGCATTACTGCATTTTTTTCTTACAAAGGAATCAATTGGAAAATGGAGATTACTTACAGACAGCCTGCTTCAGATGCAGGTTGAATGATCTGCAATATAGGATTATCGTCTTATTCCATGTCTGCTATAGTTAGTTTCATAAGATTACTAATGTCTGAGGTCGAATGTAAGCTTTGTTAGAATATCCGCCCAATGATATATATTGAAACACACCAATATGAATCCTACCATTCATAGGGTAGTTGCTTCCATTACAACATATGGTCATTTTATAAAAAATTAAGATGGCCCCACTTAGGAGTAGCAACTCCGGAAGGAATTTGTACCCCAATTCACTACAGCAGTTTCTTTCATGCATGCTTGATGAAAGGCATATTCACTGTTGTCAAAGGCACACTTAAGCGAGGGTCATGTGTTGAGCACTTCACCTCGCTTGATGTGCGCTTCAGTATTGTCATCGAGGTTCTACAAAATACTTTTTCCTTGCCAATGAGCCTCTTTAGAAGAGGTGGCGCTAAACAACTGATATTGCACTTTATCCTAATTTTTCTTAGATTTCTTTGTTCATACATTTGTCATTCATGTTTATAATTATTAGTTTTGTTCTGAACGTATATATTTGTATTGACTCAGTATGTGTATTTTTTCTAATATTTTGACTCTCTTTGGAAATCTTGTTTCAACACAGGTGAGGTTCAACTTTTAGGAGTTTTGAGTACTTGATAGATTATTTAGTAAGAATGCATATCCACCTTCTACCAGTTTGGCAGTGGCCTGTCAAAGCAAATGTAATGGTCCTGATAATATAGTGTGAGAGAGCAGAACATTGGTTATGAATTTCGATAGCAGAAAAATAGGGATCTTTTTCTTTGTTTGCTATTAGCAAGTCCAGACAAATTGCAGCAACTGTCATTGGGTCTTAGCATGTCTAGCATTTAAATGCGACAATAAGTCTCTAATATCTACTCAAGGCCCCCGATTCCTTCGAAGTATGCTCGCGTTGAAGTATGATGTCCCATACATGATAGGACTAGCTTTCCTTTTGATGCAATTTTCAGATCTTCTACATCCCTGTACTTGAATGCTATGCTTCTTAAGCACTAAAAGATTCTGTCTTTTTCCGCAGAATACCTAAAACAATCGGTGTTGCTATCCCAATGAAAGCAACTTTCTTCATCACTTACACAATGGTTGATGGGTGGGCCGGTATTGCTGGAGAGATCCTAAGGTTGAAGCCACTAATAATCTTCCATTTGAAGAACTTTTTCTTGGTCAAAACTGAAAGGGATCGAGAAAAGGCGATGGATGCTGGAAGCCTCGATTTCAACACTGGAGAACCGCAGATACAATTATACTTCTTGTTGGGCCTTGTCTATGCTATAGTCACACCATTTTTGCTTCCTTTCATACTGGTGTTCTTTGCCCTGGCATATTTTGTGTTCCGTCATCAGGTTATCTTTTCGCAGGATTTGGTTCTTCAGATTGCACAGTTATACTGAGTCGAAATTGAAGAGGTTCACATGCATATGAAAGTCTACTTATAATGCATGTAGTGCTAATGTAAAGATATCTTTTAAAGTAGCTGTGTATGTTCAGCACAAGGCTTAATATCAGCACTCCCTATTTAGCGTTTCTGATTGTGTTCCTTTCTGATTATGCAGATTATAAATGTATACCATCAGAAGTATGAAAGTGGAGCAGCATTCTGGCCAGATGTTCATGGACGTATAATTTTCGCTTTGGTCTTCTCTCAGATATCTTTACTGGGATTGCTAAGTACAAAACGCGCTGCTCAATCAGCACCTTTCCTTATTGCCCTTCCAGTACTGACTTTATCTTTTCACTATTTCTGTAAAGGGCGCTACGAGCCAGCTTTCACCAGATATCCATTGCAGGTGAGTACAACAAGTTCACACTTAAATGCTTCCTTATTACTACAAATATAAATGTGTTGCACATAGAAGTGGAGGTTCCTGGAAAAAAAATCCACATTATAATACTGAGCTCCGATATACGTGTATTTATTTCCTCTGGATGAAGATTTAACTGTGTTGATCTCAAATGTATTTCATTAGCAAGAGAGCTGTTATAGTTGCATGGAATCATAAGGTTAAATCTCAATATTTTATTTTTCTGTGAAAGGGGTATTAACTTTGGTCTTCTTGGATTTCAGGAAGCAAAGAGGAAAGATACTATAGAACAAGCCAAAGAATCCAAACTTAACTTGAAATACTACCTTCAAAATGCTTATTTGCATCCTGTTTTTAGAGGTGATGATGAAGATGACAATGAGGAGGACTTGAATGATAAGTTGGAGAGTAACGATGTTGTGTTGATCCCAATGAAGCGCCAGTCAAGAGGAAATACTCCAGCGCCAAGCAGGATAAGTGGCGCCAGTCAAGAGGAAATGCTCCAGCACCAAGAAGAATGAGTGCCAACTCTTCTACATCATTTCTCAATGTTACTGACTGACCATATACATTATTAAGTGCTTTGTTTCTTCTGGATGTGAGATTCTAACTCTTTGTACATAAGAGAGCTAAATGTAAATTGACATCATGCCAATGTAGCTAATAAGTTTGGACATGCCCCTTCTTACTCGAATGAGCAAGAGCTGCTGGCTGCAGCCTGTGGCCAATTGCTGGAATCTGCTTTGCTAGTGGATCAACAGGGCCTGTTCAATAGAATCTGATATTTTTCCTCTATTATGTGATTTCCTTGTATTTGCCTAAAACCCGATAAAATAGAGTTGTCTCAGACCAAATGTTCATGTACAGATCCAATAATGCGCTCAGATTGCCATTGAAGGTAATCCAATATTGCAAAAATATAAAGAATTTTAATATGCATTTTAAAATTCTGAATTTGTCCGATTGTCATCGAGAAGATAAATGGATGGGTTTTGTATTGAGCTTTTTTATAATTAAGTAACCTTACTTTCTTTTCTATTATGATGATTAATTAATTTCACATATGATCCTAAACATTGTTTGTTGTATTAGTAAACTTACGAACTACTAATTTATTTCATACTAAAGCCATTAAACTATTCTTATGACTAATATTTCTAACTCTAGAACTAGCTCCGAGGAAAGATTTAATTAAGTCTATATAATGATATTATTTTTGTCCTGATTTTTTATCATATTTGAATGAGAAAATACATAAAACCCCCCCTAAACTTGGCAGCACAACTTACTTTATCACTTAAACTATACGAGTGTTTAAATACCACCCATAACATCTTTCAAGTGATTAAAGCACCCCCTAAGGGATGATGTGGCAGAGAGAGTGAGTGTACTCTCTTGAAAGTGCGTGAAAAAAGAGAAGAAAAAAAGCTGAATTTTTAAAGCCCTACACATGACCTTTTTTTATTGGCCAATATATAACAAATTATTTAAATAGTTTTTTTTTATATATTAAATCTTTAAAATATGTAAATTTTCTTATTAAGAGGTAAATGAAATTAGTGGATCCCCTTTTTAATTTCTTTAATTTTTTTATTTTGTTGTCTTCCTCAGTACACATCTTTCTCCATTGAAACATCTCCTCCTCCATCTTCTTCCCCATCTCTATCCACTATTTTTATTTCACTAGTCTTTTACTAATCCGTAAAATTCAATACCAATGTCATTTTATTGATGTCGATTTCACTCTATTATTTGTATCAATTTGACAAATGTTAACTTTCTTAAATTTTGAGTAACCCATTTTGATTTCTAGATCATTCAAACATTTCTCATAAAATTTATATTTTTTTTGGATCAACTTTCTTATGCAATCTTCATTTCTTATTGGCTTTCAAAAAAATCCATTCTCCAAGAGGGTAAATTAGTTGGGAGGGTTCAAAGAAGATAATGTGAATTTCTTTCTTTAAAGTGACTTAAAAAATTGTTGAATAGTGAAGCAGAAGAAGAAGAAGAAGAAGAAGAAAAGAAAGTATTGAAGTTTGGAATAATGGTGAACAACAAGGAAGAAGAAAGAGAGGGGTGGGGGATGAGGGGTATGCATTTATAAATTAATCAATTAATATAATTAATTTTAAAAAGTGTTTAAGAAAAAGTAGTGAATAAGTAAAAAGAAATAAAAATTAATGACATGGTGCCTACATGGCAATGATGTGGCACTTACATGGCAATGATGTGGCGGGTGAGAGTGGTGTTATAGTCTCACGGTGGAAAAAAAATCACTTCAAAGATGTTAAGGGGGGTATTTAAACGCCCATGTAGTTTAAGTACTAAAGTAAGTTATCCGACCAAGTTTAGGTTTTTTTTTTTTATGTATTTTCTCTATTTGAATTTACTTTTCTATTGAAGTAAAAATTAGCTCATGAGAGGGGGTTTGTCCAAGTCCCGACTACCGACAACATCGGTGAACAACAAATTGGAATAAGTGTGACTCTGATACCATGCAAACATGGATCTTGAGCCTAATTCAACTCCAAAAGTTAGCTCATGAGGGGAGGTTTGACCAAGTCTATATAAGGAGACAACATTCTCATCTCTTTACCTGATGTGGGACTTCTTAACACAAAGTATTACCATAATTATTTTTACTTTTTTGTAAAGAAAAATAAAAATCTTTTTCATATTTGTCTATTAATTCTTGGAGAAAAAATGTCACGCCCCGAGCCTACACCCTGGGCGGGACCGGCACCCGGAGACCATTTCTGGCCCCAAGCGAACCCTTGGCCTGGCTTTCTTAACTTAGCGGAAACCTCAACAGAATAACTCAATGCAATGCAACATTTCAAAACAACTTAACTTAAAAAAAATATGGCCATAAAGGCAACTCAAATCTCAAAATAGAATATTTACATATATATATATAGATGAGAGACTCAAAACTAACTGACTGACGGTTTGTCTATGAAGCCTCTAAAAATACTGAGATGGATGTTAGGACAGACCCCGCAACATCCCAATAAAAACAAAGAACACCAAAATAATCGAGTCCTCCGG
>JAJOOR010015943.1:0-22040 GCA_036250505.1 Solanum acaule | reverse complement strand
TATTTATTTTGAATAAATACGTATATGAAGTGTATTTATATTTTAGGCCGCAAATTGAAATTTCGCTTTAGGCCCCCAATTACGTTGAGCCGCCCCTGAATATAACTATAATCTTTTCTTTCATTTCCCTTGTTTTTCTTTGCATAGATGGAGGGCTGTGAATAGTCTAAGTTTTTCTTCTGTTATATTAAATAAGTTCATGAAAAATCTTATTGACTGGATTTTAGGCTGACAACATACAAGAACGATATAATTATAAATAATATAATCAAAATTGCTTGCGACAATATATAAAAACCATATAATCCTCTAAATTATAGGCCCACAGCATACATGAATCCTTTAAATAAAAACACAACATGCAAATAAAAGAATACACTATCTAATTAATTGATAGATCTGTTATTGATCGTTACTTACTAATAAATATAATTGCGAGTCAACGAAACATGTGCTTCTATTTTACATAAATGTTAAGTCAACTTTTTATTTTTAAAGCAGCAAATGTTAATCACTTGGAATATAATATTTACTCCCTCCGTATCAACCAAACCAACAAAGAAAGACCTACAAAGTAGGGGAGGAAGTATTTTTATTAGCAATTTAGTATATCCATATGGGAGTCCTAAATAGTTTTGACTTTTTGAGTGATTTGAGGGTTATAAAAGAAAATTAAGTCATTTATGTGAGAATAACTCTTAATTGAGTAATTATTTTTGTGAAAAAAAGTATCAGTTAAGTAGAGCTGTCAAAATGAGTTTCGCCTATGGGGTTGGCCCAACCCAATCCTTTATTGGGATAGGGTTGAGTTAGAATTTTTCAAGCTCATTTAAAACAAGGATATTTACATAAATATACTATATTAAAAAATATTTACCATTTATAGCAATAACATTTTTTTTTCACTTGATCACTTTTAATACATTTATAATACAAGTTCAATATACAAAGAACAATTTATTATTCACATATAATACAAGTTTTATTCATGGATAATACATTTATCACATATTTTAATACATTTATAATACAATGTGTCAATTTCTTATCAAACAAGCATAATAAATTTTAAAAAACAATTATAATACATATATATTGCATACATAATTCACTTTTAATACATATTGCAGATTTAACATAGTATTACTATGTATTGCTATAAATGATAATAAATAAAGAGTATCGCTAAAATCAGTAAATATTTACTAAAAGGTACCCATCCAAGTAATTTTTCCTTTAAAACTAGGGCTTATAAACTCAACTATCATTTGTCCTTGAGGCTTGATCGGGGGCGGACCAGGGTCTGCCCATGGGCCAAAACTATTTATTTAAGGGTAACTTACAACAATCTCGCTAGTATATGAACTAATTACTTAAATTCATGTTATGTTGTAATATTATGAATCTTACTGGATTTTAGTACGTCTAGATACTTGTAATCTCAGGATACATGGACTCAAAATTAGGTTAATTTGTTCTAAATGTACTCTACCCAAGTGGATTAACATGAATTAGGATACATAGACAAATCCCGCGCTCTCGTCTCCCTCCCATCTCGCTTGTCACTCTCTTATCTCGCTCGTGTGTCTGGATGCATCACACCATATACATGTATCTCGCATATCTAGTATCCTAGTTACATGCTAATTACATTAATTTTTTTGCTAGTGTTATTGAAACAACACCATTGTTTGTCATATTTGATTTGAAAATCTTCTCATTTTCTTACTGTTATAAATTTTAAGTTTGAAAAGAAAATAAAGAAGGGCTAGCTCGCCCCAACCCTCGGTCCTTAGGTTGGGTTGTGTTGAGTATTTTCAGGCCCTTCCAAATGAAGAGCTGGCCCGCCCTAGTCTTTCAAATTCCTTGACCTGAGAGGCTTGGGCCGGATGGGACCGGGCCGACCCTCTTTGACAACTCTATAGTTAAGTAATCATTTGACATATTAATTCCGTAAACAGTGCAATCCAATTTTAACTAAGCCTCTAAAAAAATACTCATAATTTCTGAAGAAACAAGCAGAGAAGTGAAGAAAAAGTAATTTCTAGTAGTAAAGGATTATGGCGGAGGAAGAGCCGCTGGTTAATCTGGAGAAAGAAGATGTGGCGGTGACAGAGAAAGTGTTTGTTGAAGAAGTGAAAGAGACGAGTCGCATTGCTTTGCCTATGATAGTGGTGACAGTATCACAGTACCTTTTGCGCGTTTCGCCAATGATTATGTTAGGTCACCTTGGTGAACTCTCACTTTCTAGTGCTTCTATTGCTACTTCACTTTCCAATGTTACTGGTTACGTGTTCTTGTAAGTCTCATTCTTCCATATTCATTGTATCGATCATGTTTATTAGCTCAATTGAATTTCCTTATTCAAAAACATATTACTTTATATTATTCTGTTCCTGGGGAGTAGTTCCTTGGTGTATGCTATTTGCATACGGCATAGTTCTGATCATTGAGACATTGGACGGAGTTAATGCTAGGTTACAGGTTTGGAGACAAACTCTAAAGCCAAAACGAAATATTTAGAGTGCAAAATCATTGTTGCGTCACATAAGGCAGTCGTAGAAGTAAGGCTTGTCACACAAATTATTCCCAAGAGAAAATGTTTTAAGTATTTTGAGTCTATATGATCTAGTGGGGACATTGACAATGTCACACATTGCATTGGGGATACATGGATGAAATGGAAGTTTGCCTCTAGAGTCTTGTATGATAAGAAGTATCATCTAAACTTAAAAGGAAAGTTCTATAGAGTGGTGGTTAGACCGTCCTTGCTGTATGTGTTGGATTGCTGGCCAGTCAAGAACTCACATGTGCAGAAGATGCATGTTGTGGATGTTGAGATGGATGTTTGGGCATACTAGGAGCGATAAGATTAAGAATGAGGTTATTCGGGAGAAGGTTGGAGTGGCTTCAGTGGCGGACAAGATGAGAGAAATGTGATTGAGATAGTTTGGACATACGTAGAGGAGGTGCACTAATGCCCCAGTGAGGAGGTGAGAGAGGCTATTTGTAGAGGGCACACTGAGGGGTATAGGTAGGTCGAAGAAGTACTGAGGAGATGTGATTAGATAGAACATGATACATCTTCATATTACCGAGTATATGACTCTAGATAGGATAGAGTGGAGGGCGCGTATTAGGGTAGAGGGATAATAGTCTTAGTACTAGTCGTACCCTTGTAGTTCCTGCCATTTATTGTGTTTTCAATTATCATACTATTTTGATGTTTGTTAGAATTCCTTTCTTATACACTTAGCACTTTTCTAATTATTGACTATGCTTTTTTCATTGTTTTATTCTTCCTCCACTTGAGTTTGATACACTTGAGCCGAGAGTCTTTCGTAAACAACCTCTCTATCTTGACGAGGTAGTGATAAGGTTTACATACACTGTATGTTGTTGTTATTGTCGTTGGGATTATTGCCCCATGTCTTGCCTATAAAAAAGGAAAAAATGAAGGAACAATTTAACACAGAAATTGCTTGCTTGCATACATTTCTTATCCTTTGTATAGATAAAGGATCATCATGGATTTACTTTGTGGAACAGTTTGGAATGTGTAGTGCGCTGGAGACTCTATGTGGGCAGGCCTATGGAGCAGGACAATATCGAAAACTTGGAACTTTTACTTAAAAGTGCTATTATTTGTCTGTTTCTGGTATGTATACCAGTCTCTGTTCTGTGGATCTTTACGGATAAACTTCTTATATTGATGGGCCAAGATCCTTCCATTGCAACTGAAGCTGGAAAATACGTGATTTGGCTCATTCCTACACTATTTCCATATGCTATTCTTCAGTCACTTGTCCGGTATCTGCAGGCACATAGTTTAATCCTACCAATGCTTTTAAGTGCAGTTGTATCTTTATGCTTCCAAGTTACGATTTGTTGGGTTTTTATATTCAAATTGAATTTAGGGATTATCGGAGCAGCATTGTCAATCGGTTTATCTTATTGGTTGAATGTGATCTTGCTTATACTTTATGTGAAGTACTCATCGGTTTGTGAAAAGACTCGAGCTTCATTCTCTAGGGATGTTTTCCTGACTACAGGGGACTTCTTCCGGTTTTCAATCCCATCTGCTGTAATGGTTTGGTAATCTCAATACTATTTGTGATTTGAGTTTAAAGATGATTCTTGTCTGTTGATCCTTTATGTATTACCTCAACTTTTTTTGCCGGAACATGGTTATAGCTTGGAATGGTGGGCATTTGAGCTAATCATTCTGCTCTCTGGTCTGTTTCCTAATCCGATGATAGAAACATCCGTTCTGTCCATATGGTATGCTTCATTTCCTATGTAATGTTCCTTTTCTTTTTCCTTTGATGTTTGAAATGATTATATACTGATGCATTGTCATGGTCCAATTTCTTGGAGAGCAGCTTTACAATCACTACTGTGCACTACCATATACCTTATTCTT
Source organism: Solanum acaule (assembly GCA_036250505.1). Taxonomy (NCBI): domain Eukaryota; kingdom Viridiplantae; phylum Streptophyta; class Magnoliopsida; order Solanales; family Solanaceae; genus Solanum; species Solanum acaule. The sequence goes on along the minus strand of JAJOOR010015943.1, from coordinate 17,617 downwards.
TCGGTGCTGCAGCAAGGTTTGCTCCTGTTCTATCAACCTAGCATTTAGCTGACACTGTCAGCAGCATACAGATATAAATATGCGAAATTCCAAGTAATTAATATTGTACGTAGTACACGGATTTCAAATGAGCTTGGAGCTGGGAGGCCACAAGCGGCAAAAATTGCTCTCGCTGCTGTGATAGTTCTTTCAGCTACAGAGGTTGTTCTTGCTAGTATAACTCTATTTGTAGTCCGCGATGTATGGGGCTATGCATTTTCTTATGAGAAAGAAGTAGTCACTTATGTCGCAGAAATTACTCCTATTCTTTGCATATCAATCATCATGGACGGCACCCAAGCTGTACTATCAGGTTATCTCTTTGACTATCCTCTTTTGCTTTATTTTTGTATTGAGACCAAAAGAGTTATTCCAGCTTTTACATTTTGAAATACAATAAATGAAAGTGATCAACAAGATAATAAGAGTTGCCCCCCATGCCTTTTAGTGTTGCTTGCTCATTGCATCAGAAGCAGCAACAGATTTGTAGTGTATTTGATGTGCTCAATTGAGCCCAGACTTCTTTATTTAGATCATAGATATGTAAATGTGAAAGCTCTAAAAATTAGTACAAATATACTATGTTTTGAACTCATATGTTTAAAGAAAGAATTTAAATCGTGAAACTGCCTCTAATCAGGAGTTGCCAGAGGAAGCGGGTGGCAGCATATTGGAGCCTATGTGAACCTTGGAGCATATTATTTAGTTGGAATTCCCGCGGTTCTATTACTTGGATTTGTATTGCATCTAAAAGGCAAGGGTCTTTGGAGTGGATTGGTGGCTGGAACAACTGTGCAATCTATTTCACTCTCCCTTGTCACAGGCTTCACCAATTGGGAGAAACAGGTTCATAACTATTCAACTCTTACCTTGATTTGTTACTGGCATTGACACTTTCTTTTGGTTATTGTTAAGTGTCCTGCATTGGATGTCATAATAAAACTTGTTTCTTTATATAAAACTTGGCCAATTTTCACCTTATGCCTAGTTTATGGGGTTGAGTTATGCCCAATTACGAAGTTGGAAACTTTTTCCTTGGATATAGAAACTACTTTATGGCTTATTCTTACCACTCGTGCATTTGAATATTACAGGCCATTGAAGCAAGACGCAGAATATTTAGTGAAAAGCTTGCTGGCAAAAATAAGTTCATTGAATTACAGGACATTCAAATGCTAAAGAGTGAAATGAAGCTTTAACTTGCTTTGATTTAGCAAGGATCACCCCTCATCTTAGTACCGATTGGACAATTTTGAACGTAATCCCTCTCTCAGGTGTTAAATTTATTCTTCTTTTTATGCTTTTAGATAAACTTATCAATTATTCCATTCAAGGACAGCTTTTTGTTCTCCGCGGAATGAGGAAGATCGAACTTTAGCTGAATAGTTTCAGTGTTGTCAGATACAATTTTCCAGTGTCCTTAGACATGCTGTGTCTCATACAATGCTGGATCTTCAAAAATTGTTTTCCTGTTTCATAGATATGCAGGATCTTCAAAAATTGTTATAGGTACGATTTTCGCCTTATTTAATGTTGTTTCATATATACAAGATTTTAATTAGCCAAAAATTGACTATTTTTAACGAGCATGAATCTGAAATACGTTGATCACCCTAATCAAATATTTCATACATGTAGTTAAAACTTATTCTAGACAACTCATGTAATTATTAAAAATATCATTTTACAGAGCAAGTACAATCTCTAATAGTGGTGCTTTATGAAATTTTCTCTTATGTTTCTTGTATTGGGCCCGTGCTTCATCTAGTATCACTTATATTAGGAAAAATTATCTAACTACACATCTTTTCTTACCCTATTTTCTACCATTTTAAAAATTACAAAATTCCCTCTTTTTTCTCAAATTCTCTCCTTTCCAAATACATAGCTTTCAATCTTCCAACTCCACTATTTTCCCCCATTTTTCATGCCTATAATCACTCCACTATATCACCAATTACCTTCATCACTCCTTTATTTTGAATTTTAAATATTTTCTCTCTCCAGTTAATGATTTAAAGTTAATCAAGAGGTAGTTCTTTATTTTTTTTTTCTTTCCAGTTCTTTTTTTTTTTACAGGAAAATCATGTGAATATTAGGGTAATTTTTCATACGCAAATTAAAACACCCATACATGGACATGACAAAACAAATATGGAGAAAATTAGGACAAAACTGAATCATAAAAAGTGTCACTTATATAAATGGGTATGTATCATATGTTTGTTATGTATGTGCAGTACTATTTTTTTAACTAAATCGTTATTTATCATATTCATAATTTTTTTTATATGATACATAGCTACGTCAAATTATACGGGCATCATACATAAATACTAATTTATACTAAATGTATCGATCTCAAACCAAATAACTTATGGGCAAAAATTACATGTGTAATGTATCCCGTAAGAATACAATACTTATCAATTTAAACGAGATACATAAATAGTAATGTATCATGTACTAATTTTTTAGATATGATACGTAAATTCGATTTTATACTAAATGTATCAATTACATAGCAATTACCACACGGTAATGTATCGATCTCAAATCTAACATCTTATGGGCAACAATTACTTATTTAATGTATCTAGTATAAATACAATATTTATCAATTTAAATGAGATACATAAATAATAATGTATCATGCACTAATTTTTTAGATATGATACGTAAATTCGAATTTTATACTAAATGTATCAATTACATAGCAATTTTCACACGGTAATGTATTGATCTCAAATCTAACATCTTATATGCAACAATTATTTATTTAATGTATCTAGTTTAATACGATATTTATCAATTTAAACAAGATACATAAATAGTAAAATGCTAAGTAGCAAAGATATTCATGATGTATCTTCTCAAATTTTTCGACAATTTTGAATCAAAATTGAAAGGATCTTCAATAAACTAGGTGAAGAATTTTAATCTCAAAATTTTCAACAATTTTGAATCAAAATTGAAAGGATCTTCGATGAACTGGGAGAAGAAAGAATCTTGAATCTCAATTTTTTTGACAATTTTGAATCAAAATTGAAAGGATCTTCGATGAACTTGAAGATTCAAAAGGAAATCGTTTGTCCAACAACAATTCCATCACTTTTGTATCCTTCATAACTCACCTCGCTTACCCAAAATTTTGACAATTTTTTTTTAATCAAATCTGAAAGATTTCTTCGTTGATGGGGGAGCAATTTGAAATTTTGATTTCTTCATTCTGATAAGATTTGTCTCTGTATGATTGAGAGTAAGAAGAAACGTAAGTGTAATTTATGAGATTTAATTAATTTTCAAATTTTATTCCCTTTTTAGAGCAACAGAAAGATTCTTCTTGTATTATAATTAATGTATCCGGATGGTGACTTATGTATCCGGAAGGTACAAATTTTAAGGGATTATTGTAATTAGAAAAATAGTAAGGATATGATATAATTTACTCTTTACACTAGGGGTGTACAAAACCGAACCAAAAACCGAACCAAACCGCAAATCGAGTCAAACCGGAAAAAAAAACCCGACTATATTTGGGTTGGTTTGGTTTTAACTAAAAAAAAACCAACCCGAGATCAAACTAACCCGACATTATATATATAATTTTAAAATTTTATTTTATACATAAAAATATTTACTTTGATATAATTTTTAAATATTTCTTATACTTTTTCATAATTTTTATCTTTTAATATATTATTTCAAGTTTGAAACTTAGAATTCCGAATGGTTCCATAAAGATTATAGTCCATAGATGTTGGTAATTATAATTAAACTTAAATCAAAATCAAATTAATACTAATGCAAAAAGAAAATCAATTTAACACAAAGAATGACAATAATATTAAATATTTGTTCTTTGGTTTTACATTGGTTTAGACAATTAAAGTACATAATCTAATTTTAATTTCCTTTAATATTTAGTCATGTAACTAATACTTATTAAACTTATTTTAGCATGATTTAGTACTTTTAAATTATGATCATTTTCATTATGACTTGTTAATTTGTAATATTTGTTTTACGCAATTTCATTATTATTATTATTATTATATGGATATTTTAGTGTCATTAATCATTTCATTATTTGTGTTGTATTCTTAAGAAACACCTTAGATAGTTGTATTTTGGTAGGACTGAAGAAATATTTGAAGTACAAGTAAATTATATGTTTGTATGAATACTTTAGCGGAAAAACCCGAAAACCCGAAAAAAATCCAAAAAAATCCGAGGTTGAAAAACCTGAGTTTTATTGGTTTGGTTTGGTTTATGGATTTAAAAATCCGACACAAATAATTTGATTTGATATTTGAAAAACCCGAACTAACCCGACCATGTACACCCCTAACATGCACACATAAGCACAGTCAACTAATCATGTATTTTTTTTCAAAATTGTGATTTTGATTTATTACTATTATAAAAATATAAAACTAATTAATTTTATGCTAACAAATGATCTAGGACATATTTTTAAAGCTTAAAATTAACATCGAGAGATGAATATTTCAGAGTAGTGTTTGGTTCACCAATTCTACTGAGTTCTTGAGTTATATCTATTTGATTCAAATTATCAACGACTACTAAGTAATTGGATCATTTTTTCTCATTGTACTCTTCCGAATTACTATTCGCCTATTCAAAATAGTTTTCACCTGTATTCTTATGGAATTAATCGATTAAGAATATAATTCACTTACACTATTTAACTAGACAACACAATTAAGTATATTTCTATCCTAATCGCAAGTTCGTGACCTAATTCTAGGAAATTAGACCATGACCCACTACTAAAAAATTGCCTAAAAACGATGGTCAAAAGCGACGGAGTGCGTCGCTTTTTTGGTCAAATTCAACGGAAAAGCGACGTAGTCTTGTTCGCCGCGTTTCAAAAAATGATGGACAACGTCGCTAAAAAGTGACAGACTGCGTCGCTTTCTATTTATTTTTTATTTTTTTTAAAAAAAGCGACGGACAACGTTGTTTTTTTATATTTTCATTTTTTTTAATTTCCAAAAAGCGACGCAGTCCGTTGTTTTTCTGGAAATTTAAATTTTGAAAATCCCAAAAAAGCGACGGACTAAAGGACCTTGTCCGTCGCTTATTCTGCAATTTTTTTGACAACAGACACTGTCAGTTTCTGCTGTCCACCTGCAAAAGCAATTCAATTCAATTCAAATCAATCCAGCCCCAATCAAACACACAACATTATAAAGAAGCTACACAAAAATAAAACAACAAACTAAAATTAACATTCAAAAATATCTAAATTACAATTTAAAGACTTATAAAGTCTTTCAAAATTCGTTTCAAAATTTAAAAAGTTCATAAAAGAGACCTAAACTAGGGAGTGCGATCTACAAAATCATCCTCCTCCTCACTGTCGTCGTCGGTGTCCTCGGGAGCCACAGATGTAGTAGGTCGACGAGCGAGGTTCAACACTTGTTCTTTGATTTGCTGAACGGTCGCACTCATGCTTTGTTGTTCAGCTACTCTTCTCCACTCAGACTCTGTCAGTGCCGATGTAAGTTGTGCTATTTGAGCAGATATAAACAAGTCAAAAAGTTATTTTCGATAGATTCGTTCCTATAATAATAATATCTTTTATTTATTTTAATTTATATTGTGTATTTTTTTTAATTTGTTTCAAAAAAGATTTAAATATTTATTATATTAATAAATATTTAATGACTTTATAAATATTTTTTAAATAGTAGATTAAGTAGTTTTAAAACAATACGATCTAAATTTTCACTTTCACCATTTTGTAATTTCCTTTTTTTTATCTCCTCTTATTCACTGAAAAGGTAAATTATCCGGTAATCTAAAATATAATTAAAAATATATTAATAATGACGATATTTTTAAAAAAATTTGATCGTATTTTTTGGTTAGTAGGGAAGAAGAAGTCGTTGATGAGTGATGTACAAAAAATATGTGAAGAGAAAATGGTCCGTGACAATTGATGTTGTTACTTGAAAATCTTGTACATTAACATTGACCAAGTTGAACTGTTGAAGTTAGCGATGTGGATTGAGATTTCACCAAAAAATTTACATAAATATATAATTTATTATATCATAATTTTTAAAATTTTTTTTTATCATTTTGAAAAACTATAAAAATTCCCTTTTTCCTTCTTTCTCCTAATCTCGAACGCATTCCTCTCATTATGAACCATGTTCATAATTATGTATCTAATATATAACTATCACAAATTTCATTATATAATTTTAATATCCGATACATACACATACAATTATTAATCTGAAAGACTATATATAAATATGTAGACCAATGTATTCGAAAACAGAGTAATGACTGATGTATCCGACAATAGAGCAATGTATCCGACGCAATAAATCTTACGTAATATATTGTTTGTAACGTATCCAACAACAAAAGAATATATACGTGAGTGATAGAAAATAAGAAATTTTTGTAATTAAAAAAACTTTTGAGATAAAATGTAATTAGCCTCCAAGTGTATGAGATTTTTGTCTAAAATAAATCATATAAAATATAAATTCATATTTAATCAAGTTTGCTAAATATCAAATAAACAAAAATCACGAAAAAACACAAATTTGAGGAATCAAATACTAAAAATGTGGACAGATTATAAGGGGAATAGGTAGAAAATTGTGATCACATTTTCACGCAAATCTTATCATGAATCTAGAACAATGGTATCTCAAATTATGCTTTTATTTTTTTTGGAAAGGAAAACAAAAAGTAGAACAGATGATTCCAAAAAAAAGTAAATATCTTATGAAGAAAGATTTACTATAAAATAGTGTTTTTAAAGGTACTTTACGGTGGGGTGTATCAGAAAAAATTTGGGGTATAGATTTATAGCACTACAAGAAAACTGTGAATTATCTGGGAATTTTTCTGGGGATTTCATATGAAAATTCGCAGGTAACTTAGTTTCTTGCGATTTTTCCTACCAAACAATTTTCGAAGGAAATACCTTCGTAGGTAATTATTACCTGCGAATATGAAAATCCCCAAGTAAATTGCCTGGGGATTTGAATTCCGCAAGAAAATTACCCGCTGATTTTCTTGCAAAAAATACTAAAAATATCTAATAAAATCTCACTTAGCAGGGTCTGGGGAGGGTAGACTGTACGCAGACCTTACCACTAGCTTGTAGAGGTAGAGAAGTTGTTTTCGAAAGACCCTCGACTCAAGTGCATCAAACCCAAATAAAAGAAGAATAAAACAATGAAAAAACAATAACCATTAATAAGAAACGTAGTGTAAAGTGTATAAGAAAGAACATCTTAAATAAGAAATTGACACAAATTACTTAATAAGATGAATATAATTTAGGTATTAGAAAACGTATCTATTTTTCAAAACTGTCAAAACTGTAAATAGCATGGTGTTATTCCAATTTTTTATAAACATTTTTTAACCTCGTATATATATATATATATATATATATATATATATATAATAGAAATTGTCTACAAATAAAACTATAAAATGATAATTTAAATAATTTATAAGTTTAAAGTGCAAGAAAGTTATCACAAATTATTGTTTTTAATACTTGTAAAAAGGATTTATAAGTTGGATATACAAATTAAAAAATATAATTATTTCTTTCATTTAATAAAATTTTGTTATATTGAATGAGATAATTAAACTTCATATTAACAATATATATAAATGGATTTTTTTCTACTTAAAAATGTAAAATTGACCTATTCAACACTACACAATTTAATACTTTTTTAATAATATTATATCAACATTAATAATATTTTATGACAGATATTTTTCTATTAAAATGAAAAGCAACATTGATTAATAAAATACATTTTTTCATATAATTATATATATATTTTACATTTTATACTTTTAATTTTCCTAAACGTATTTTTAAGAAAATATTCCTCGGTAAATCTCCAAATAAAAAGAGGAGTTAGATAATTTTCAAGAAAAAATTCCAATTAAAATTTCAAAAAAAAACAAAATTTCCAAGTTTACATATTTCCAATAAATCCCTAGAAAAATTCTCCAACAAATTTGTAGTAGTAAAATTCTCAAGTAATTTTCTAGGTAAGAAAATTCTCACGTAGATCCTCAATAAATAAATCCCCAACAAAGTTCGTGAAACTTGAATCCTCAAGTAATACCACATATAAAAATATTCCTAGGTAAATTCTATGTAAGTATCCCTAGCTAAATCTGAAAGTAACTTTACCTAGGGATTTTCTTGCAAACTAACATGGAAATTAGTTTTTGTTCATTACTTGCAAGTTTACCTATGAAAATAATTCTTGCAGATTAATTTCCCCAAATAATTTCCATGTATTAATTTTGTGGAAATGGCGCCAAACTTACCTACCAATTTTTCTGGGGAAATATTTTTCGCATGTAAACAGTTCTAGAATTTAGGAATTTTCAAATTTTCGCATGAAAATTTATTGGAAAAATCTGCGAAAAAATCCCATTTACATTTTGCTAGTAGTGTAGAGCGCATGTACAGACGTAAGTTTCGAATGTATGCGTTAATTTAGATTTTTATTGTTTTAAAGTATTTTTGCTATAAATTAGTATTATTTATTATATATTTGTGTAATGATATATATATATATATATATAATTACTTTTCAGGTGATAGTGACTTTATCTAAAATATATAAGGCGAAATGGTCTGGTGGACCCTTATACTTGTATGTGTTTGTATTGTGAACCCTTCTACTTGCCCCTTTGTCATCTGAACCCCTGAACTTATCAAAACACAATATTTTAAACACTATTTTTGACTTGGCATACTATGTGGCAGTGAATATCAAAGAGTGTGTGACACACACCTATTAGGAGTGTGAGACCCTTGGAAAAGGGTCTAATAGTGACATTAGGGCTTTGTAAAGCCATCATCTTCTTATTTGCATCTAACACCATTGTTGGACAAAATTTGAGCTTTTCTTGGCCTCTTTTTTGATCTTTTTCCCCCAAATTTCTTCTCTATCGTTTCTTGTTATTATACAACTCTTTTTTTTTATATGAAAAATGCCATGGAAGGCATAACACTACTACCAAAATATCTTACACTAACATTAGACACAAAAATGCAAAATCCCCCCAAAAAATCAACAAAATCAATGTAATCGACTAAAACCCCAAAACCAAACAAAGACACAAATAGAGATCAAATCCAAACTAAACAACAAATAAATTCGAAAATAAATTGGAAAACCTACCTAGATAAGTTGAAAATCAAACAAAAAAACTCAAATATATTTGACATTGACCCCTTGTTTTAGTTCCAAACCAAACCCAAACTTATTGCCTTCTTTTCGTCCTCCTCACCTTCTCTGACCAAACTGCTTTCGTTCTCACCATCTCCGACAAGCTTCAACCAACAACTATAAATGAGAACCAACAACAACAACGACGACGACAAAAACCCCAAACTAACTCTGTCAATAAGTCTCGACTTTCACAATGCCGCCAGTTGTGAACAACTAGAAACAATCAGACCACGCAATAGACCCCCACATTTCCTTAGTGCCACCGGTCACCACCAAAATCCCAATCCAGCAGAACCCAAAATCAACTCCGAACTTCGACGAGATTGTGAACAATCAGAAATCGTGCCAACATTTTTTACTTCAATGGAAAGAGTAGAAGAGGTTGGAAAAAGGAAGAGGGTAAGGAAGATAAGAAAAAGTTGAAATGAGATTGTGGGGATGGAGATGCAGATGGCTATGACAAAGAGAAATAAAAATTGGAAAGAGAAAGTGCATGTATATTAATCAAATATAATAAAAGGACAAATGACATGGAGTGATCATATATACATGTGTCATTTTATAATCATACGTGTCATTTTATAATTATTTTTAAAATTACGTGTCAGGCGTTTGTGATACACACACATTTGAGTAGTAAAAAACGTGTTTAAAATATTGTGTTTTGATGAGTTCAAGGGTTCAGATGACAAAGGAACAAGTAAAAGGATTCAAAATACAAACACATACAAGTATGAGGGTCCACCAGACCATTTCGCCAATATATAAATCAACTCTCATAAAAAAAAATAACAGTCATAAATAATTTGAAGCTAATTGTGCTTCAGATAGGACAGAGATTTCTTAGTACATTATTCATTAGACAACTTTATTCAATTTTAGTGATTATTCTTACTCTTTTTGGCTTTTCTTTGTTTAGTTTAGATATATAGACAATAATCATGCAAATATTAGTTGAGGGTATGATGGACTAACAAATATGCAGATGTATGATGATTTGATTTTAAAATTATCGCGGCTATGATATTTTTTGTGTTGTTACGATTTTCAAATAATAATTACAATATTTTTTCCCTATATTAATGGTGATTTATTTAACTTTATTTGCGGTGTTATTGAAAGTTTTACTTTAGCTTATTTTTTTAATAATAAAATTATAAAATTGTAGATACATGAGATATATGCTTCACAGATTTATGAAAATTACGCTCCGTGTCTCAAGACTCACGTCTTGCTTGGTTTACTTCATAAAATGTGTCACCTTAGACACTACCCTTTAAAAGGGCAAATTACAGAAATCACATACTTTTAAGGCAAAATTACTATCTATCCCTTAAAAGTTTATAATTACAGAAATCCCTCAAAACGGATACAATAATATAAGCACTGATACATTAATCTGATGCGCGAGATACATTAATCGTTAAGTAAGATACATTACATTTTATACATGATACACTAATCTTATGTACATTTTATACATGATACACTATCTGATGCGCGAGATACACTACTCTGATGCGTGAGATACACTAATTTGATGTGCGAGATACACTAATCTGATGCGCAAGATACACTAATCTGATGCGCGAGATACACTAATCTGATGCGCGAGATACACTAATATGATGTGCGAAAATAAGAGATTTTGGAGATTTGTAAAACTTATAGGAGATAATGGTAATCAGTAAACTAAAAGGTGGGATTTCTCCAATTTTTCCTTAAAATATTACTACAAAATAAAATGGACTCAGTCAATAAAGAAGAAAAACAACCATTTTATTTCATTTTCTGAATCCGAGATAGATTATTCTCCAATATTATTTTACCAAAATGCTGAATTTGGATGATTTCGAGATCTAGCACAAATCTAATTATTTAGTAAGTCAATTAGAAACGGAGTTGTCCTGTGAGGACATCCCATAATATTAGAATCAAAGTTTGGAATAGAATCTAGCAAATTTTATATTTTGAAATCAATTTAAACAAGTAAAATGTTCAAAAAACAAAATATATGGCAAAGTACTAAAATATACGGTAAGATAAGAGAAAATATTTTATTAGAAGAATTAATAATTAAGGAGTCTTAAAATAAATGGTAAGAGAAAAAAAAATATGGTAACACATATTAGGAGAATTAATAATTAAGGAGTCTTAACATATATGGTAAAATAAATAATATATTTAAGGAATACAATATCTTTATAAAAACAAACAATATGTTTATCAAGAAAAGAGCACTTTTATCCATTAATTAACAATATGGACATTTTTTAACCAAACTATACTATTAACTAAGGTAAAATAAATAATATATTTAAGGAATACAATATCTTTATAAAAACAAATAATATGTTTATCAAGAAAAGAGCATTTTTATCCATTAATTAACAATATGGATATTTTTTAACCAAATTATACTATTAACTGAAACTATTTATAATCAATTTCGCATAATTTAAAGACATTTTTTTTTATAGACAACCATCTCATAATAATATTTATATATAAATTATTCTTCACAAAATTAAATTGCCTAAACGTGTCATGAATATTCCTTCCCAACATTGACATTAGTTTATTTTATAACCTATTTACATAATTAATTGCAACATTGTTTGTTTATATTTCTTCATTACCGAAAACCATGCACGCTAAGGCCACGAACACCGACACTTCGAGTATGCCAGCCTGTATATAGCGTGTGAATCTATTACTTAATTTTATAAGATAAATTAACAAGAAATTCATATCAATTTTAAGATTGATATAGACGTCTAGTAAATTGTGATATATAATTAAGGTATATAGCTATAGTATATTTTAATTATTTTATATGGGTAGAATTAAATATTAAATAGCAAAGATATTATTGTACGTTTAATCAATAAAAGGTGCACTTGGCCTACCGATTCAAGGTACATCATTATGTGAGAAAATCTTTCACATCAGCCCACAACAACAACATAATCATTAACACTTCACTCTCAAAGTGTACTCATAGCATTTACATAAACTTCATGAAAACATACATAATCTCATTCTTTACCTCCTTGAGGTTCACAACTTACTTTCAATCAACACATCTAGAATTTAAGCATTAGACATGGATATCATTATAATTCAAGTAACCCAATCACTATATGCATAATTTCATAACATTCTTCTTTCATCAACAAAGACCCACATCACAATTTACAATTGAGTAACATGGGGGTTTCATGGGTTCTTGGGCGATTCATCAGAAAAAGATAGGGAAATCATCAATTCATACATAATATAACATAATTCAAACATTAGAATTGTTTTTGAAAGGAATTCATGACTTTGAAATCAAACCCTAACTTTTGGGGATTTCTATCTTTGAAATTGGGGTTTTGAAGGGAATCCATGGATGGAAACTATCCATGGATGAAGGACTACCATACCTTGATCACAAAGCCCTATGAATTTGGTGTGAAAACCTTGCTTCTTGAACCCTAGCTCCAACTTCCTCCTTCTTCTTCTTCTTCTTCTTCTTTGAGTTTTCTAGAGAGAGAATTTTTTCTAGAGAGGATGAACTTTAGGAATTGATTTGGGTTTTAGAAATAATGAGTTGAATGGGTGGAATTTTGGGTTAAAATGACTTATATAGTGACCCTAAGTTAAGGAAAAATGACCTCACTTAAGTTGGACTAATACCAAAATTACCCAAAATACCCTTCACTTAAAGTGAGCTTCCAGGGACCACGAGAGGCCCCACGAGCCGTGGTCCCCTCCGTGGACCTTGAGGCAGTGGCTAGGCGCTAAGTGCCTTTAACCCACAAGCCCAAGGCATCTTCACGAGGGGTTCCACTAGCCGTGTTACATGCCACCAGCCGTAGTCCCTCTGGTGGGCCTTGAGGCAGTGGCTTGCCACTTCCTTACCACCCTCACACAACCAAGGCATGACCAAGGCCACTCTCATGAGCCGTCTAAGGCTTCACGAGCCGTGAAGTAGCTCATGTGGAGGAGCCAATTTTGGGCAGCCTTAAGGAGGCTAGTGCCTCACCACCACGAGTTGCACCATGAGGCGTGGTGATCACCACGAGCCGTGAAGGCTCTCGTGGCATGATGGGCAATGCCTTGGGAGATTTGGGCAACCTTGGTCCCTTGGCTCTTTCCCTCATGTTCTTGGCCTTAGGCCACCTTCATGACTCTAACTCTCACGATTAGCTCTAGTTTAGCCTACTAGTTTCTAGGGTGTTACATTATCTCCTCCTTGGGAACATTCTTCCTCGAATGACGATCTAGACACCTTACGGAAGTAAAGACTCAAGACTAGCAACCCATCATGCATGAAACATCGAAATAATGCACAATTCAAATGAAGAAACATCAACTCCAACTTAAACATAATCAGTGCATCACAAGGAAGTAGGAACTACATCTAACAACCCATTATGCACGAAACAATTGAACATTTCTCATGGTTTAGGAGGAACTACCTTTTCCAAGCTCAAAAGTATGCTCAACACAATGTCATGGAGCCAATATGCAATAATTCATCTCATGAAGTCAATAGGCAACTCATACTCAATGCACAACAACATGAGGAACATCAATCATAAAACTCATTTTCTTACTAAACATAAATTCTCAAGAACATGCCTAATATAAGGAAATCATGGAAAAACTCAAATAACACACATGACTTCCAAAACAAAGAAAACTCAAGAGGATCTACTTACCTCAAGCTTGAATAGGAGTAGAAGGAAAAAGATGAGGATATCGGGACTTCATATCGGCCTCGGCCTCCCAAGTAGCACCCTCAACTAAGTGATTTCTCCATAAAACCTTTACGGAAGCTATTTTCTTGTTTCTCAATCTCTTGACTTGCCGGTCTAGGATTTCTACTGGAACCTCTTCATATGAAATACTTTCGTTAACTCCCAACCCTTCTAGGGGAATTTATGGATGCCGGATCTCCAATACACTTCTTAAGCATAGAAACATGAAACACGGGATGAACCGACACAAACTCATTTTGCAAATCTAACTCATAGGCAACTTTACCAACACGCCTCAAAATTTGGTATAGGCCTACATACTGGGGACTAAGTTTCCCTTTCTTGCCAAACCTCATCACACCCTTCATGGGTGAGATTTTCAAATAGACCTAATCGTTAACTTCAAATTCTAGATCCCTTGAAGTTGGTCAAACAAGTCATCAATTCTTGGAAGAGGATACTTGTTCTTAATGGTCACTTTATTCAATTGACGATAATCGATGCACATTCTAAGAGACCCATCTTTCTTTCTAACAAACAATATGGGAGCACCCCATGAAGAGATACTCGATTGGATGAAACCCTTATCCAACAAATCCTTTAGTTGCTCTTTCAACTCTTTTAACTCCGTTAGAGCCATTCTATAAGGAGGAATAGAGATAGGTTGCGTATCCGAAAGAAGGTCAATACTAAAATCTATTTCCCGCTCGGGAGGAATACCAGGCAAATCATCGAGGAAAACTTTCGGGAACTCATTAACCACAGGAACCGAATCAAGAGAAGGGGTATCAGAATCTACATCCCTCACCCTAACAATATGGTAAATGCAACCTTTTGAGATCATCTTTCTAGCCTTAAGGTAAGACACAAATTGACCTCTAGGCATAGAATTTCCCCTTTTCCACTCTAAGATAGGTTCATTCGGAAATTAGAATCTAACCACCTGAGTCCTATAATCAATAGAGGCATAACATGCATATGACTAATCCATACCAAGAATCACATCGAAGTCTAACATATCAAGCTCTATCAAATCAACAAGAGTAACTCTATGGGATAAGGAAACGAGACATCTTCTATAAACCCTCTTACCCACCACAGAATCACCAATATGAGTAGAGACAAAAAAAGGTTCTAACAACACTTCTAAAGGAACATCAAACCTCCTTGACACATAGGGCGTCACAAAATATAAAGTAGCACAGGGATCACCTCAGGTTTGGAGAGAATAGAAGTGGTTTTGCTTTAGAGCATTGGAGTTTGTACTGCTAGGAGGAGCTTGCTTGCCCTCTCTTCCCTTTGCCGTAAGCATTGGGCAATTCCTCACTTGATGAACACTCTTACCACAACCATAGCAACCATCCGTGCCGGCTAGGCACTTACCCTCATGTTGTCTTCCACATTTAGAGTAATTTGGCCTAGCCAAAGAAGAACCACCTCCATTTCCTCCTTGAGGTTTAGGGTTGGACACCCTATCCTTGTTGACCCTTGGAGGAGCACTAGAGGAACCTTGGTTGGAAAAACCTTGGTCAACCTTGTCCATCGGACCTAGTATTGGAGAAGTTCCTATTACCGATCCTAGCTCTTTGAACCTCCCTATTCTTTTCCTTGAGTTTCTCTTCCTCCATTTTTTGGGCATGAACCATGAGACGTGAAATATCCATACCTGGGATAAGCATTGCTGTACGACATTCTTTGACTACTATGTCGGACACTCCCATCACAAATTTATTCATCTTAGCCCTTGAATCCGCCACCATAGTTGGAGAATACTTGGATAGTTGGGTGAACTTTAGGGCATATTTCTTCACACACATACTTCCTTGACAAAGGTTACTGAACTCTTGCATCTTAGCTTCCCTCAACTCAAGGGGAAAAAATCTATCAAGAAACACCGATTTAAATAATTTCCCATTCTATGTGACCCACTCCTACCGGCCTCACCTCCTTACATTGGTTATACCACACTTGAGCAACACCTTTCAATTGATAAGAGGCTAGCTCTGCATTATCTTCCGGAGTCACCCCCATAATAGCAAGTACCTTATAGACCTCGTCGATAAACTCTTGAGGATCCTCCTCAATTTTGGAGCCATAAAATTCTGGGAGGTTCATTCTTGCAAAATTTCTCACTCTTGAAGCCGCTGAATTCACATTAGGATGCATGGGAGCTACAACCTCTTTATTGGCTTGAGCTGTCACAACTTGGGCTTGAGCTGTCACGGCTTGAGCCAAAACTTAAAGAGTCGCTCTAAACTTTGCATGAGTAACATTCTCGACCAAAGGATCAACCGGAGCTTGAGGAGGAGCTCCTTGTTCCAGATTGTCACCCTCCATCCTTCTAGCATTAGCCCTTCTAGTAATCATATCTTGAAGAACATAGGGCAAGGATTAGAAGAGAGATCTTGTAGAGTTAAACTCAATGGCATGCCTTAAGAGTAATGAAGAAGTGAAGTTATCTAATCATCTTGTAGCCTCCCATTCATAAATGTGGCGCGTTTTACGCTTATGAACGAAACTCTACTAGACGTGGCTTATGAGACATCATCCTAGGATCATTCTAAACCTTGTGCTCTGATACCAAGTTTGTCACGACCCAGGGGTACCCTCTAGATGTAACATGGTGTATAGAACCTCGAAGGACTCCATACAAGCCACTTAGTTGTAGTAACATAAGCAATAGAACAATAAGAGTAAAACCACATTTCAAGTCTAAAAATTTTTCATAAAAGAAAGCGGAAGTATAGACTTGTCTCAATATAGCCATCTATTACAATACTTGAATGAAATAGAGCCTAGCCCATACAACATGTCTGAAAAAGGGAAAGTACATGAAAGAAACTAAAGATAAGAAATCCGTCCTCAAAACCATGAGGACTCACCAAGCTCGGGGAACAAGAAAATCCAAGCTCTAGCCACAAGTATGATCACCTCTAGTGCCGGACCCTACACTTAGGGAAAATGTAGGAAAAGTAGGCGTTAGTACAAAAATGCACTAAGTATGATACTCATGCATAAAAACATTGAAAACATGCTAAAAGGGACATTTCATAGGAAAGCATGCAATTTACTAAGTTTAAACATCATCATAAAGATAGTGGAGAAACATAAGTCATAAACATAGTCATCATCATCTTTAATGCAAGCTAGCAACATTTTTAAAGCTTTTGAACACTTACGGGATACTTCTTCAAGCATGTCTTAGTTCATTATTAAAATTTTTGTTCATGTGGGAAATAAGCCTTAACTAACATGAGACCATGTGAGCTTTAACATGAAATCTGGTGACTCCCACACCGAAAAGGGTTGGTCTATGTAATGACCCTCCAGGTCATTTTTAAATTAAAGTATTCATTCCCTCGTTTAGAGCGTTCCTGTAGCGACCCCAAGTCATTTATGACTTACTAGCACTGACTGTTCGGTCGCCTGGTCGTTCGTTTGGGTTTTAGGCCCGTTTCCTTGTTTTGGAGATTTTTATAACTTGAAAAGTTGACTTTGGTCAACCTTCTTGGAAGACGTGCTCAGATGAAAACTCTGACAGCTAGGTTAGCTTCGGAA